>OZ014509.1:24950439-25110439 GCA_963966075.1 Aphodius sticticus
TTCAATAATTTATTATTTATTATTTATTATTTATTATTTATTATTTATTATTTATTATTTTATTATTTATTATTTATTATTTATTATTTATTATTTTATTATTTATTATTTATTATTTATTATTTATTATTTATTATTTATTATTTATTATTTATTTATTTATTATTTATTATTTATTATTTATTATTTATTATTATTTATTATTTATTATTTATTATTTATTATTTATTATTTATTATTTATTATTATTATTTATTATTTATTATTTATTATTTATTATTTATTATTTATTATTTTATTATTTATTATTTATTATTTATTATTTATTATTTATTATTTATTATTTATTATTTATTATTTATTATTTATTATTTATTATTTATTATTTATTATTTATTATTTATTATTTATTATTTATTATTTATTATTTATTATTTATTATTTATTATTTATTATTTATTATTTATTATTTATTATTTATTATTTATTATTTATTATTTATTATTTATTATTTATTATTTATTATTTATTATTTATTATTTATTATTTATTATTTATTATTTATTATTTATTATTTATTATTTATTTATTTATTATTTATTATTTATTATTTATTATTTATTATTTATTATTTATTATTATTATTTATTATTTATTATTTATTATTTATTATTTATTATTTATTATTTATTATTTATTATTTATTATTTATTATTTTATTATTTATTATTTATTATTTATTATTTATTATTTATTATTTATTATTTATTATTTATTATTTATTATTTATTATTTATTATTTATTATTTTATTATTTATTATTTATTATTTATTATTTATTATTTATTATTTATTATTTATTATTTATTATTTATTATTTATTATTTATTATTTATTATTTATTATTTATTATTTATTATTTATTATTTATTATTTATTATTTATTATTTATTATTTATTATTTATTATTATTATTTATTATTTATTATTTATTATTTATTATTTATTATTTATTATTTATTATTTATTATTTATTTATTTATTATTTATTATTTATTATTTATTATTTATTATTTATTATTTATTATTTATTATTTATTATTTATTTATTTATTATTTATTATTTATTATTTATTATTTATTATTTATTATTTATTATTTATTATTTATTATTTATTATTTATTATTTATTATTTATTATTTATTATTTATTATTTATTATTTATTATTTATTATTTATTATTTATTATTTATTATTTATTATTTATTATTTATTATTTATTATTATTATTTATTATTTATTATTTATTATTTATTATTTATTATTTATTATTTATTATTTATTATTTATTATTTATTATTTATTATTTATTATTTATTATTTATTATTTATTATTTATTATTTATTATTTATTATTTATTATTTATTATTTATTATTTATTATTTATTATTTATTATTTATTATTTATTATTTATTATTTATTATTTATTATTTATTATTTATTATTATTATTTATTATTTATTATTTATTATTTATTATTTATTATTTATTATTTATTATTTATTATTTATTATTTATTATTTATTATTTATTATTTATTATTTATTATTTATTATTTATTATTTATTATTTATTATTTATTATTTATTATTTATTATTTATTATTTATTATTTATTATTTATTATTTATTATTATTATTTATTATTTATTTATTATTTATTTATTATTTATTTATTATTTATTTATTATTTATTTATTATTTATTTATTATTTATTTATTATTTATTTATTATTTATTTATTATTTATTTATTATTTATTTATTAATTTATTTATTATTTATTTATTATTTATTTATTATTTATTTATTATTTATTTATTATTTATTTATTATTTATTTATTATTTATTTATTATTTATTTATTATTTATTTATTATTTATTTATTATTTATTTATTATTTATTTATTATTTATTTATTATTTATTTATTATTTATTTATTATTTATTTATTATTTATTTATTATTTATTTATTATTTATTTATTATTTATTTATTATTTATTTATTATTTATTTATTATTTATTTATTATTTATTTATTATTTATTTATTATTTATTTATTATTTATTTATTATTTATTTATTATTTATTTATTATTTATTTATTATTTATTTATTATTTATTTATTATTTATTTATTATTTATTTATTATTTATTTATTATTTATTTATTATTTATTTATTATTTATTTATTATTTATTTATTATTTATTTATTATTTATTTATTATTTATTTATTATTTATTTATTATTTATTTATTATTTATTTATTATTTATTTATTATTTATTTATTATTTATTTATTATTTATTTATTATTTATTTATTATTTATTTATTATTTATTTATTATTTATTTATTATTTATTTATTATTTATTTATTATTTATTTATTATTTATTTATTATTTATTTATTATTTATTTATTATTTATTTATTATTTATTTATTATTTATTTATTATTTATTTATTATTTATTTATTATTTATTTATTATTTATTTATTATTTATTTATTATTTATTTATTATTTATTATTTATTTATTATTTATTTATTATTTATTTATTATTTATTTATTATTTATTTATTATTTATTTATTATTTATTTATTATTTATTTATTATTTATTTATTATTTATTTATTATTTATTTATTATTTATTTTATTATTTATTATTATTTATTATTTATTATTTATTATTTATTATTTATTATTTATTATTTATTATTTATTATTTATTATTTATTATTTATTATTTATTATTTATTATTTATTATTTATTTATTTTTATTTATTATTTATTTATTATTTATTTATTATTTATTTTATTTATTTATTTATTATTTATTTATTATTTATTTATTTATTTATTTATTTATTATTATTTATTTATTATTTATTTATTATTTATTTATTATTTATTTATTATTTATTTATTATTTATTTATTATTTATTTATTATTATTTATTATTTATTTATTATTTATTTATTATTTATTTATTATTTATTTATTATTTATTTATTATTTATTTATTATTTATTTATTATTTATTTATTATTTATTTATTATTTATTTATTATTTATTTATTATTTATTTATTATTTATTTATTATTTATTTATTATTTATTTATTATTTATTTATTATTTATTTATTATTTATTTATTATTTATTTATTATTTATTTATTATTTATTTATTATTTATTTATTATTTATTTATTATTTATTTATTATTTATTTATTATTTATTTATTATTTATTTATTATTTATTTATTATTTATTTATTATTTATTTATTATTTATTTATTATTTATTTATTATTTATTTATTATTTATTTATTATTTATTTATTATTTATTTATTATTTATTTATTATTTATTTATTATTTATTTATTATTTATTTATTATTTATTTATTATTTATTTATTATTTATTTATTATTTATTTATTATTTATTTATTATTTATTTATTATTTATTTATTATTTATTTATTATTTATTTATTATTTATTTATTATTTATTTATTATTTATTTATTATTTATTTATTATTTATTTATTATTTATTTATTATTTATTTATTATTTATTTATTATTTATTTATTATTTATTTATTATTTATTTATTATTTATTTATTATTTATTTATTATTTATTTATTATTTATTTATTATTTATTTATTATTTATTTATTATTTATTTATTATTTATTTATTATTTATTTATTATTTATTTATTATTTATTTATTATTTATTTATTATTTATTTATTATTTATTTATTATTTATTATTTATTATTTATTATTTATTATTTATTATTTATTATTTATTATTTATTATTTATTATTTATTATTTATTATTTATTATTTATTATTTATTATTTATTATTTATTATTTATTATTTATTATTTATTATTTATTATTTATTATTTATTATTTATTATTTATTATTTATTATTTATTATTTATTATTTATTATTTATTATTTATTATTTATTATTTATTATTTATTATTTATTATTTATTATTTATTATTTATTATTTATTATTTATTATTTATTATTTATTATTTATTATTTATTATTTATTATTTATTATTTATTATTTATTATTTATTATTTATTATTTATTATTTATTATTTATTATTTATTATTTATTATTTATTATTTATTATTTATTATTTATTATTTATTATTTATTATTTATTATTTATTATTTATTATTTATTATTTATTATTTATTATTTATTATTTATTATTTATTATTTATTATTTATTATTATTATTTATTATTTATTATTTATTATTTATTATTTATTATTTATTATTTATTATTTATTATTTATTATTTATTATTTATTATTTATTATTTATTATTTATTATTTATTATTTATTATTTATTATTTATTATTTATTATTTATTATTTATTATTTATTATTTATTATTTATTATTTATTATTTATTATTTATTATTTATTATTTATTATTTATTATTTATTATTTATTATTTATTATTTATTATTTATTATTTATTATTTATTATTTATTATTTATTATTTATTATTTATTATTTATTATTTATTATTTATTATTTATTATTTATTATTTATTATTTATTATTTATTATTTATTATTTATTATTTATTATTTATTATTTATTATTTATTATTTATTATTTATTATTTATTATTTATTATTTATTATTTATTATTTATTATTTATTATTTATTATTTATTATTTATTATTTATTATTTATTATTTATTATTTATTATTTATTATTTATTATTTATTATTTATTATTTATTATTTATTATTTATTATTTATTATTTATTATTTATTATTTATTATTTATTATTTATTATTTATTATTTATTATTTATTATTTATTATTTATTATTTATTATTTATTATTTATTATTTATTATTTATTATTATTATTTATTATTTATTATTTATTATTTATTATTTATTATTTATTATTTATTATTTATTATTTATTATTTATTATTTATTATTTATTATTTATTATTTATTATTTATTATTTATTATTTATTATTTATTATTTATTATTTATTATTTATTATTTATTATTTATTATTTATTATTTATTATTTATTATTTATTATTTATTATTTATTATTTATTATTTATTATTTATTATTTATTATTTATTATTTATTATTTATTATTTATTATTTATTATTTATTATTTATTATTTATTATTTATTATTTATTATTTATTATTTATTATTTATTATTTATTATTTATTATTTATTATTTATTATTTATTATTTATTATTTATTATTTATTATTTATTATTTATTATTTATTATTTATTATTTATTATTTATTATTTATTATTTATTATTTATTATTTATTATTTATTATTTATTATTTATTATTTATTATTTATTATTTATTATTTATTATTTATTATTTATTATTTATTATTTATTATTTATTATTTATTATTTATTATTTATTATTTATTTATTTATTATTTATTATTTATTATTTATTATTTATTATTTATTATTTATTATTTATTATTTATTATTTATTATTTATTATTTATTATTTATTATTTATTATTTATTATTTATTGTTTATTGTTTATTGTTTATTGTTTATTGTTTATTGTTTATTGTTTATTGTTTATTGTTTATTATTTATTATTTATTATTTATTATTTATTATTTATTATTTATTATTTATTATTTATTATTTATTATTTATTATTTATTATTTATTATTTATTATTTATTATTTATTATTTATTATTTATTATTTATTATTTATTATTTATTATTTATTATTTATTATTTATTATTTATTATTTATTATTTATTATTTATTATTTATTATTTATTATTTATTATTTATTATTTATTATTTATTATTTATTATTTATTATTTATTATTTATTATTTATTATTTATTATTTATTATTTATTATTTATTATTTATTATTTATTATTTATTATTTATTATTTATTATTTATTATTTATTATTTATTATTTATTATTTATTATTTATTATTTATTATTTATTATTTATTATTTATTATTTATTATTTATTATTTATTATTTATTATTTATTATTTATTATTTATTATTTATTATTTATTATTTATTATTTATTATTTATTATTTATTATTTATTATTTATTATTTATTATTTATTATTTATTATTTATTATTTATTATTTATTATTTATTATTTATTATTTATTATTTATTATTTATTATTTATTATTTATTATTTATTATTTATTATTTATTATTTATTATTTATTATTTATTATTTATTATTTATTATTTATTATTTATTATTTATTATTTATTATTTATTATTTATTATTTATTATTTATTATTTATTATTTATTATTTATTATTTATTATTTATTATTTATTATTTATTATTTATTATTTATTATTTATTATTTATTATTTATTATTTATTATTTATTATTTATTATTTATTATTTATTATTTATTATTTATTATTTATTATTTATTATTTATTATTTATTATTTATTATTTATTATTTATTATTTATTATTTATTATTTATTATTTATTATTTATTATTTATTATTTATTATTATTATTTATTATTTATTATTTATTATTTATTATTTATTATTTATTATTTATTATTTATTATTTATTATTTATTATTTATTATTTATTATTTATTATTTATTATTTATTATTTATTATTTATTATTTATTATTTATTATTTATTATTTATTATTTATTATTTATTATTTATTATTTATTATTTATTATTTATTATTTATTATTTATTATTTATTATTTATTATTTATTATTTATTATTTATTATTTATTATTTATTATTTATTATTTATTATTTATTATTTATTATTTATTATTTATTATTTATTATTTATTATTTATTATTTATTATTTATTATTTATTATTTATTATTTATTATTTATTATTTATTATTTATTATTTATTATTTATTATTTATTATTTATTATTTATTATTTATTATTTATTATTTATTATTTATTATTTATTATTTATTATTTATTATTTATTATTTATTATTTATTATTTATTATTTATTATTTATTATTTATTATTTATTATTTATTATTTATTATTTATTATTTATTATTTATTATTTATTATTTATTATTTATTATTTATTATTTATTATTTATTATTTATTATTTATTATTTATTATTTATTATTTATTATTATTATTTATTATTTATTATTTATTATTTATTATTTATTATTTATTATTTATTATTTATTATTTATTATTTATTATTTATTATTTATTATTTATTATTTATTATTTATTATTTATTATTTATTATTTATTATTTATTATTTATTATTTATTATTTATTATTTATTATTTATTATTTATTATTTATTATTTATTATTTATTATTTATTATTTATTATTTATTATTTATTATTTATTATTTATTATTTATTATTTATTATTTATTATTTATTATTTATTATTTATTATTTATTATTTATTATTTATTATTTATTATTTATTATTTATTATTTATTATTTATTATTTATTATTTATTATTTATTATTTATTATTTATTATTTTATTATTTATTATTTATTATTTATTATTTATTATTTATTATTTATTATTTATTATTTATTATTTATTATTTATTATTTATTATTTATTATTTATTATTTATTATTTATTATTTATTATTTATTATTTATTATTTATTATTTATTATTTATTATTTATTATTTATTATTTATTATTTATTATTTATTATTTATTATTTATTATTTATTATTTATTATTTATTATTTTATTATTTATTATTTATTATTTATTATTTATTTATTTATTATTTATTTATTATTTATTATTTATTATTTATTATTTATTATTTATTATTTATTATTTATTATTTATTATTTATTATTTATTATTTATTATTTATTATTTATTATTTATTATTTATTATTTATTATTTATTATTTATTATTTATTATTTATTATTTATTATTTATTATTTATTATTTATTATTTATTATTTATTATTTATTATTTATTATTTATTATTTATTATTTATTATTTATTATTTATTATTTTATTATTTATTATTTATTATTTATTATTTATTATTTATTATTTATTATTTATTATTTATTATTTATTATTATTATTTATTATTTATTATTTATTATTTATTATTTATTATTTATTATTTATTATTTATTATTTATTATTTATTATTTATTATTTATTATTTATTATTTATTATTTATTATTTATTATTTATTATTTATTATTTATTATTTATTATTTATTATTTATTATTTATTATTTATTATTTATTATTTATTATTTATTATTTATTATTTATTATTTATTATTTATTATTTATTATTTATTATTTATTATTTATTATTTATTATTTATTATTTATTATTTATTATTTATTATTTATTATTTATTATTTATTATTTATTATTTATTATTTATTATTTATTATTTATTATTATTATTTATTATTTATTATTTATTATTTATTATTTATTATTTATTATTTATTATTTATTATTTATTATTTATTATTTATTATTTATTATTTATTATTTATTATTTATTATTTATTATTTATTATTTATTATTTATTATTTATTATTTATTATTTATTATTTATTATTTATTATTTATTATTTATTATTTATTATTTATTATTTATTATTTATTATTTATTATTTATTATTTATTATTTATTATTTATTATTTATTATTTATTATTTATTATTTATTATTTATTATTTATTATTTATTATTTATTATTTATTATTTATTATTTATTATTTATTATTTATTATTTATTATTTATTATTTATTATTTATTATTTATTATTTATTATTTATTATTTATTATTTATTATTTATTATTTATTATTTATTATTTATTATTTATTATTTATTATTTATTATTTATTATTTATTATTTATTATTTATTATTTATTATTTATTATTTATTATTTATTATTTATTATTTATTATTTATTATTTATTATTTATTATTTATTATTTATTATTTATTATTTATTATTTATTATTTATTATTTATTATTTATTATTTATTATTTATTATTTATTATTTATTATTTATTATTTATTATTTATTATTTATTATTTATTATTTATTATTTATTATTTATTATTTATTATTTATTATTTATTATTTATTATTTATTATTTATTATTTATTATTTATTATTTATTATTTATTATTTATTATTTATTATTTATTATTTATTATTTATTATTTATTATTTATTATTTATTATTTATTATTTATTATTTATTATTTATTATTTATTATTTATTATTTATTATTTATTATTTATTATTTATTATTTATTATTTATTATTTATTATTTATTATTTATTATTTATTATTTATTATTTATTATTTATTATTTATTATTTATTATTTATTATTTATTATTTATTATTTATTATTTATTATTTATTATTTATTATTTATTATTTATTATTTATTATTTATTATTTATTATTTATTATTTATTATTTATTATTTATTATTTATTATTTATTATTTATTATTTATTTATTATTTATTTATTATTTATTTATTATTTATTTATTATTTATTTATTATTTATTTATTATTTATTTATTATTTATTTATTATTTATTTATTATTTATTTATTATTTATTTATTATTTATTTATTATTTATTTATTATTTATTTATTATTTATTTATTATTTATTTATTATTTATTTATTATTTATTTATTATTTATTTATTATTTATTTATTATTTATTTATTATTTATTTATTATTTATTTATTATTTATTTATTATTTATTTATTATTTATTTATTATTTATTTATTATTTATTTATTATTTATTTATTATTTATTTATTATTTATTTATTATTTATTTATTATTTATTTATTATTTATTTATTATTTATTTATTATTTATTTATTATTTATTTATTATTTATTTATTATTTATTTATTATTTATTTATTATTTATTTATTATTTATTTATTATTTATTTATTATTTATTTATTATTTATTTATTATTTATTTATTATTTATTTATTATTTATTTATTATTTATTTATTATTTATTTATTATTTATTTATTATTTATTTATTATTTATTTATTATTTATTTATTATTTATTTATTATTTATTTATTATTTATTTATTATTTATTTATTATTTATTTATTATTTATTTATTATTTATTTATTATTTATTTATTATTTATTTATTATTTATTTATTATTTATTTATTATTTATTTATTATTTATTTATTATTTATTTATTATTTATTTATTATTTATTTATTATTTATTTATTATTTATTTATTATTTATTTATTATTTATTTATTATTTATTTATTATTTATTTATTATTTATTTATTATTTATTATTTATTTATTATTTATTTATTATTTATTTATTATTTATTTATTATTTATTTATTATTTATTTATTATTTATTTATTATTTATTTATTATTTATTTATTATTTATTTATTATTTATTTATTATTTATTTATTATTTATTTATTATTTATTTATTATTTATTTATTATTTATTTATTATTTATTTATTATTTATTTATTATTTATTTATTATTTATTTATTATTTATTTATTATTTATTTATTATTTATTTATTATTTATTATTTATTATTTATTATTTATTATTTATTTATTATTTATTTATTATTTATTTATTATTTATTTATTATTTATTTATTATTTATTTATTATTTATTTATTTATTATTTATTTATTATTTATTTATTATTTATTTATTATTTATTTATTATTTATTTATTATTTATTTATTATTTATTTATTATTTATTTATTATTTATTTATTATATATTTATTATTTATTTATTATTCATTTATTATTTATTTATTTATTTATTTATTATTTATTTATTATTTATTTATTATTTATTTATTATTTATTTATTATTTATTTATTATTTATTTATTATTTATTTATTATTTATTTATTATTTATTTATTATTTATTTATTATTTATTTATTATTTATTTATTATTTATTTATTATTTATTTATTATTTATTTATTATTTATTTATTATTTATTTATTATTTATTTATTATTTATTTATTATTTATTTATTATTTATTTATTATTTATTTATTATTTATTTATTATTTATTTATTATTTATTTATTATTTATTTATTATTTATTTATTATTTATTTATTATTTATTTATTATTTATTATTTATTTATTTATTATTTATTTATTATTTATTTATTATTTATTTATTATTTATTTATTATTTATTTATTATTTATTTATTATTTATTTATTATTTATTTATTATTTATTTATTATTTATTTATTATTTATTTATTATTTATTTATTATTTATTTATTATTTATTTATTATTTATTTATTATTTATTTATTATTTATTTATTATTTATTTATTATTTATTTATTATTTATTTATTATTTATTTATTATTTATTTATTATTTATTTATTATTTATTTATTATTTATTTATTATTTATTTATTATTTATTTATTATTTATTTATTATTTATTTATTATTTATTTATTATTTATTTATTATTTATTTATTATTTATTTATTATTTATTTATTATTTATTTATTATTTATTTATTATTTATTTATTAATTATTTATTATTTATTTATTATTTATTTATTATTTATTTATTATTTATTTATTTATTTATTTATTATTTATTTATTATTTATTTATTATTTATTTATTATTTATTTATTATTTATTTATTATTTATTTATTATTTATTTATTATTTATTTATTATTTATTTATTATTTATTTATTATTTATTTATTATTTATTTATTATTTATTTATTATTTATTATTTTATTATTTATTTATTATTTATTTATTATTTATTTATTATTTATTTATTATTTATTTATTATTTATTTATTAGTTCATAATCAAATTTACTACATTACCGCGGTCACAGAACTTCAAAACAAATATCTCTAAAACAAATGCCGATCGAAAAATAAAGTCCTTTTGCATTTTTGATTTAGTATTTGATGCTGATAGCATTTCATTTTTCGCCTCGAGTTATGTATCAGCCTTCTTTTGCAATTTTGATTTAGTATTATGATGCTGATAGCATTTCATTTTTCGCCTCGAGTTATGTATCAGCCTGTATAATACACATTACGTAGGTACACATCTGTACTAAATACTGACACATTTTTATTTCAGGTCAGGTCTTGTTGGGAATAAATTACATTTATATAAACTTCATGTTGAGAATATTGGTAATGAAAAGCTACACTCAACACATGGAATTTGCAGCCTTGCCTAAATTTACGTACCATGGGCGATTTTATAAATCGCTTTCGACAAAAAAAAAAACCCTCCCACCACCCTATCAAGTCTTGGTTTCATTGTGCTATACACAAATAATACGGATGGCCTTGCGACCATCCGTTCGCATATAACCATTTTTTGCTTTGATGGTATTCAATATGCTAAACAGAGCTAGCAGGACTATTCCTACAGCGCTGAGAGAGAGAGATACATTACACCTAAATTTCAAACAGCGGTGGCGCCATCTATTCGAAAAGCGGTGAACTACCGGAATTCCCACTCTTCGTTCAAACAACGCAATCCGCACAAAAATCATAGCATTTTCTGCTTCCTGATAATTTCCAAACGAAGGTGATATTATGGAGATTTTATTGCATACATAGGTAGGTGATTTTTGTGTGCATGGCTAAAAATCAATGATTTATAAATCTAAAAATAAAATCGGAAGTTACTGCCCATTGTTCAATAATAACTAATTTTCAAAAAGTATTTCCTTTTCAATTATTGTTATGAGCAGTTTTCCCCAATAGCTACATTCAATTCAAACCGTTTGAGCATAAAAAATCTCAAATTTAAAAGCAACTTTTGAAGAACAACTGGAAGTACGGAAACGCCATTTAGGGTACGTTCTAAAGCATCGTTTCACCGGACCCTTAAGAAGTTGTCGGTCCGAACTCTCCTTCAATGTTTCCAGCTGTATGTACTCAATCGACCAACCACTACACTATATACTCGGCGAGCCACCAACCAATGTCCCCTGACTGGACGGTTTGAATTTTTGCCGCTGGTGTGATCGTCCCATCTCCTTCTAATGATTGAGACACGCCCACCGTGCAGGTGATAATTCGGTCCCACCGCGCAGGCTTGTTAAGGTACGCCACTCCCTCTTTTAAAATTAATACATCTTTGTTAAGAAAACAGAATGCTAATATTATCGCCCTGCGTAAAGATTGATAAACTCATTTTTGATATAGAAACTCGAATTTTAAAATATTATAGTCACTTTTCGTCGCAACCTAAACGAGTAAAGGAGCTGAAGCGGTTTTTTTCAATTTGTAGATTTAGTTTTGAGTTATTTTAAGGCACGTGCCAGCAAGGTGGCTGTCTTTATATCCCGCCGCAATTAAAATTGAAGATACAACTGAAGATAAAACTGAATGTTATTTCCGTGTTTTCTTTTCAAAACATTGTGGATATTGTTTACAAAAGTGAGTAGATACTTCAATTAATGCAGAATTAATGCGTTGAAGTGGATATTTCAGAGCTTAAAATTAAAAATTGAAAATTAACCAAAGGATTAAAACACTTTTTATTTTTACAGGAAACAATGGAACAACCTATGCCTATATAATTCAGTTTTTACAAGTCCATCTCTTAGAGGAACGAGAAATGTTTGGTTTCCCTCAAAGATTCATAATTTGAATTGTGGACTTGATTTCAACATTTGATCCAACTATTTTATATCATTTGAAGAAAACCTAGTCTCCAACCTAGTTGTCGTTCTATATTACTCTTATATTTCCGGTGAGATTTGCTACCGAAAAAAGGTCACTTTCTAAACTAAAATAATATAAAATTGTTAAAATAAAATAATTTAAAAACGGATAGCTAATCGCAATTGAAAATTATTTGGCTAAAAGATTATATATTTACATAATATAATATTTTTTCGAGAAACTCTATATACATACGTATATATAGATATATACACAACGATCGCCGACGCCAACGCCCCGCTGTCGCTCGGTCCGTGGCCCCAGCCTTTGTTTCCGATATACGGGGGGTGCCCCCTTTCATACACTATGTTTTTACGCGTTGGAAATGGTGGAGAGTATTTACACACTATACTATGTATATACTATATAAAGTGTCATTATAAATGATTGTAGTCGAAGTATGCCATGATATCAAAGAAGATTTCTGTTTGCCGCTCTATTTGAATGGAATACCACTGTTGTACTGTGTTTTACACACAAAAGTTAAATTTGTTGCATAACGATAACCTATTGCACGTTTGACAGGTGTTTGTGTATAGCGGCACAAAAAAACATGCGCAGACTCTGTATTATACAGGATGTCCGGTAAAGGTGTTCCGAAAATTTGGGAAATGATAGATGATGTCACTGCCGCCATTCAGAAAGTGTATATGCACTTTTGGCTTTCGATGCTTCATTAAAAAGTTATAGCCTAAAGTCGTCGTTGTTTATGGGTTATGTTTGTCTGTTGTTTTCCGCAAATTGTCACTTAACGTTTTTTACTCAAATTCGTAATACATCCAGAATAATGGATTATTCGACCCAAGAATATGCAGACATGCATTTGGCATTGGGAAGGACTGCTGGAAATGCTACAAGGGCTAGAAGAATTTATCAACGTAAATACCAGAACCGTCGTGTGCCATGTGCAAAAACGTTTCTTGCTGTAGATCGCAGAATACTTGAACATGGTGCTGTAAGACCAGTTACCCTAAATTGGGGTGCTCCGGTTCGAAGAAACCTTCAATGGGAAGAGGAAATTTTAAACAGCATAGACAACCGATCTCGAAATAGTATTCGCAAGCTTTCCAGTGATACAAAATCTTATGTATCCAGCACTCTTCATCAGCAGCTTCTTCGTCCTTTTCATTGCCAACGAGTACAAGGATTACAGCCCACAGAATATGACGCCAGGGTTCAGTTTTGTCGGTGGTACTTGAGAAGATGTTAGCGGATAATAGATTTACAGAAAACAACAAACATGCAATTGTACCACGACGACGCCAGGTACAATTTTCTGTGAACATCTGGTGTGGGATAATTGGTAACGAATTGTCCATTTGAATTACCTGCTCGGCTGAATGGAGATCATTATTGTGAGCTTTTGCCAAACTCTTTCCCAGATTTATTCGAGAATGTTCCATTGCATCTGTGTGGGGATCCGTGGTTTATGCATGACGGAGCTCTTGCACATTTTGCTCTTGCTGTACGACGGTATCTCAATAAACAATACCCTGGAAGGTGCATTGGGCATTGGCAGAGGCGGTCCTGTGGCATGGCGAGCAAGATCTGATTTTTTAAATTCTTTGGATTATTACTTGTGGGGTCATCTAAAAGATTTAGGATTGCTACCAAAAATGAACTGCTACAGCGAATAAATGGTGCCTGCTGGCATTCGACAAACACTGGAATTGGGAACTCGTGCTTCCATGTGCATTGACATGGAAGTGCAGCATTGTGGGCAGTGATGGGCAGTAATTGCAAAACTAATTTTATTTATATTTGTTATTTGTAAATGTTTTTTTGTTTCTGTAAAAACAAACAACGCCGACATTGTAATCAGTTATATAAAACTGAAAAATAAAAAGGCTATAACTTATTAATTAAGCGTCGAAAGCCAAAAGTGCCTATACACTTTTTGGATGGCAGTAACGTCCTCTATCAGCTCCCTAATTTTCGGAACACCTTTACCGGACAGCCTGTATAAACTGCACATTAGTGCTATTAATGACTTTGTGGATTACCATTTTAATGCCACTTGTATGAAAACGTCAAATATGGATCAACCATCCGTCGTCATTAAGTACAAAATACAATCAAATTTGAATATGTTTAGTTTATTCACACCGATTCATAAACATTTTATTTAGTTTCGTGGTTGGTGCCATCTGGCGGATTGTAGCAAGCAACCGTAGGTCAAAGGTGCACAAGGTTGGTCGAACCGTAGAATAAGGCTTTACCGGCCTTGAAAGGTGCAATTGTTAATGGTTCAGCGATTAGCCAACCGATGACGCCACAAGTATTGAAAATTTAAATTTGATTTTCAAAACCCAGCTGAAGCTAAGTACAATACCAATATGATTTTTAAATTAGATTTGCACCGGCAAAGAAATTAAACTGCAAAACAGCCCAAATCAGCTCCAGTCTTAACTATTGTATTTGTTAGTATCGGCTTTCAATATTTGCATTGTAAATTAAGTTATTATAAATTATGTTGTACATTTGTGGTTTTTGATAACCACTGGTCAATCTTGTTTTGTATGGCTCAAAAATGTAGCACTGAATTAAAGGTTCTAATTTGTGGTTCTTAATTGTTGGGTTATACAGTAAATTATTTCATCATTTTGTGGGTTTTGCCACACATAAAAAGGGTGAAATAAATATCTTTGCCCGTTGGCGCAACCAGTCGCATTTTGTTGGAATGATTTATAATTGTTTGTAAATCAATAGAATATAAGTAAAATATACTGTAATGTGAATAAAATATAATTGAACCACATTTTTGTCAAGAAACAAGAACAGCAAATTGAATCCTTGCGTGTAGACTTGGATTATAATTTATTCAACGTGTTAACATTGATTTCGAATCATTGCATAGGAAATTACACGCATTAGCAATTTTATATTCTTTGCGGGTCAATAATGGCCACAATTAGAACTAGAATAGCCGATAAAATCGCAATTTAGAACAGATTATGAAAGAAAATAAAATCGACAGCGCATCGGTCGGTATCGCCTCCCTCTACCGCCGTAAAATTGTATTAACGCCAACATCATCGGTCACGTGACTGCCGCGAATGCTACGTGTACAGACGGAACGCCAAATCCACACTCGAAGTACCGTAAAGTGTCTGTCAGGTTGCCACATTTGACGTGACACTCTCCTGCCGAAGTGTTTATAACAAAATCCTGTGATCTAGTACATCTGTAATTTAGAAATAAGCACCCCATCACAATGGGCAGTAAGTATTTATTCGATTTATTACCATTTAACCTATACGTTAAATTTATTTCTGTCAAGAATTTCGGCAGGAGATTTTTGAGATTTGCTTGCGTGGGTAAGCCCTAATTTCTAATCATCTTTTGCGTTTTCAGTAAAATTCCTGGAGGTTATAAAACCATTCTGCAGTATCCTGCCAGAAATAGCGAAACCAGAACGAAAAGTAAGTCAATATTTGTGCATTGTGCTTGTGAGACTGGGTATGGTTTTTTTGACTTTTGTGAGACATAAAACCCATACCAAACATATTCTTTTAATAACTATAAGGCCTTTTCAACAAAAATCCAGTCAAAATATCCTAGAATGAATCAATTTTCTGTTATGTTTTCCCTAGCAGATGTTTTTTGGTACATGTGGCATTTATCTTTCAGATCCAGTTCAGGGAGAAAGTATTATGGACTGCTATTACCTTATTTATTTTCCTGGTATGCTGTCAGGTAATGATAAAAGCCCTAAAGTTCACTTTTCATACAAAACTAACATGATTGTTCTCTTTATTGTTTACCGATAGATTCCATTATTTGGTATAATGAGTTCAGACTCGGCAGATCCTTTCTATTGGATTCGTGTGATTCTTGCCTCAAATAGGGGTACACTGATGGAGTTGGGTATCTCCCCAATTGTCACTTCTGGACTTATTATGCAGCTTCTGGCCGGAGCAAAGATCATCGAAGTTGGCGACACTCCTAGAGATAGGGCGCTATTTAATGGTGCCCAAAAATGTAAGTATCGTTCTTTGTACTTGTATAGTTTCATCGATTATTGTTTAGTTATTTTTATAACTTGAAATATCTCATGGTTTACTTGTTTGTTTATAACAAGTTTGTAGTTTTTTTTTATTATACTAAGATTTATGGGCATTAAAAGTTCTGACTTGGATCATTCCGACAAAACATATTGATGATTAACTACAAGGAGTACTTTCTCTAATTACATACTGATTTGATGTAATTTAAACATATTTTGCTTACAACATGTGCAAATGCTTTATTAATTTGTTTTCAAGAATTTTTATTATTGATTACAAATGCTAGGATAAGAAGTGCTTTGATTTAGATGAATGTCAAAATAAAGAAACAAATTAATTTTCCCTCATTATAGTTGTTTATTTACTATCATATAGTTTCTTATTTTCTTTAATTACTAGAATTGTGTACAAAACTAAGATAATATTGACATTTATAATATGTGTATATATTGGATAATATTCTTTTAGAATTTGATAACATGAGTAATTTGTTCTTTCTCTTTTGGTCACTTAGACAAAGTTAGTAGTTTTTAATGTTGGTTATTTTACTTTTCAAAAATTAAACACTTAAACCTAAACTATACAGAAATATGGTTATAAATTCTATCATAGTCTGTACTACATTAATGCCGGTTTGCACCGTATGTATTAAGCTTTACGTATGGGTTCATACTTAAGTCATCAATTTCATTTACACCGTCACCAATCTGTCACCTAAGGTTAAGAACCACCTAAGTTAGGCTGACAAAAGCGGCGGCTTAAGGCTGGCTTAACTTTAGGCAACAGATTGGGTACTTGTTATTGGCTCAATGGAGGTTGAATTGTGACATCTGTCAAAAGAACATATGACCACTGTCATTCAATGAACCTTGTCAAATGATTTTGGTCATTTATTAGCATAATTCCCAGGTTTAAAGTCTATTCTTATGAAACGAAAATAAATTGTTATAATTTTACCGTAAAATTTTGTGTATTTATATAACTGCAATACTTGTTGCCATTATCAAAGTAATTCAAATTTACCGTCAAAATATTCTAGTGACAAAATATGACAATTGTTTTAAGTCATTCCTAAAATTAAGCCTGGCTTAGCAAATATGGTTCAAACGGCCATAAAAAACATATGTTTAAATAATAGAGGTCCGAAACCGATACAGTAAAAATGTTATTTTTATTTAAGAAAATGATAAGTTGTGATAAACACAACTAATGTTTATTTGTCACCTAAAATGTCTAAAATCTAAATTTAAAATTTCCAACCACAATTATGACATTGGCCAGTTGCTACAACACTCTGATATCGTGCTTTTAAGTTAAAATTAAGGTGGAACTTAGAAAACAAACAAAAATCACTGGCTAACTTCCACGTTAATTCCCTTGACAACTTGGAGGATGTCAAAGAGTTGGTAAAAGTAAGCCTGACTGAGCTAAGCAAGAGTGCGACTCAGATTTAAAAACAAAAGTTTTTTCTTGCAAGCCCAATGCAAAGTTCTTTGCACAGGAATGAAAACTTTTGTTGATTTTTTTTATATTTCTAAGTGCTATGTTCTGTTTTTTTCTGAAGACTATCAAGCTGCGTGTTGTTCAGCATATTTAAAATAGTTGGGCAGAAGGAGGAGTCTTATAATAACTTAGACCAATAACTCAACTGTGCGCCTCTCCTCCCCAATAAAAAACTTTTCCTACTTATTTTTTTAGTGATATAATTTGCATGACTAGAAAATGTTAAGTTTTTGTCCAACAGCACTCCTAAATATCTCCATTCGCAAACCTGTTCAACAATTTTATTACTTATCATCAGGTCACAGTGATTCTTTGTATCAATTAAATTGAACCAATTTTTGATAATCATAAATTTTGTTTTATCGACTTTTAGAGACATGCTATTGCACTGCAACCACTAACTAATTATGACTAGTTCTTATTCAATACATTCACTACCTCATCTGGAGAATCACCGACATAATAAATCAACGTATCAGCAAACAATTGAATTTTACATCACGCTATACAGTTTAGAATGTCATTTATGTACAAAACAAACAAAAGCGGTCCCAACACTGTTCCTTGAGGCACACCGTATTTGGTTGTCTTTAATAGACACCGCTCCGCCACTAAATTTAGTTTGTTGACTCCTATCTGTCGGGTACTCCTCCAACCATTTCAACACGTCACCACCAAAACCATATTTGTTCAATTTGAGGAGTAGTAAACCTCCGTTAATTGTTTCGAATGTTCTCCTAAAGTCCAACAACACTCACAATTTTCTTTTTGTTTATTGAATCTTTCCAGATTGACAAAGCAGTTTGAATTGCACCTCCACCGCTGCTTTCACATGAATTCTGCTCTCTGAAACTTGCTTGGTATAGTGTTATTAATTCATTGATCTCAACATATTCTCTAAGTTGTTCGCTAACTACCATTTCTAGTAATTTTTAAAGTTTTACAAACTGTATTTTGTGTAAAGTAATAAAAATAAAAGTTCAACTAGTTTTCTGATTCATTGTCATTTTTTCTCATTTGCTTTTGTTTTTCTTTTCCAGTATTTGGCATGGTAATAACAGTTGGCCAAGCGATCGTATACGTAATGACTGGCATGTACGGTGATCCGGCAGAGATTGGTGCTGGCGTCTGCCTCCTGATCATCATCCAGCTGTTCGTCGCCGGCCTCATCGTCCTACTGCTCGACGAGCTCCTCCAAAAAGGCTACGGTCTTGGCTCTGGTATCTCCCTCTTCATTGCAACAAACATCTGCGAAACCATCATCTGGAAGGCGTTCTCCCCGGCAACCGTCAACACCGGTCGCGGCACAGAATTCGAAGGCGCCGTCATCGCGCTATTCCACCTCCTCACCACCCGTCAAGACAAAGTCCGCGCCCTCCGCGAAGCTTTCTACAGGCAAAATTTACCAAACTTGATGAATCTATTGGCGACCGTTTTAGTTTTCGCTGTGGTAATATACTTCCAAGGTTTCAGGGTCGATCTACCCATTAAAAGCGCAAAATACCGCGGGCAATACTCAAGTTACCCAATCAAACTCTTCTACACCTCAAATATCCCCATTATCTTGCAATCGGCGTTGGTTTCAAATTTGTACGTTATCTCGCAAATGTTGGCTCTGAAATTCCAAGGAAACTTCATTATTAATCTACTGGGCGTTTGGGCGGACGTTGGTGGTGGTGGTCCCGCTAGGGCTTATCCTGTGGGCGGGTTATGTTATTATTTAAGCCCGCCCGAAAGTGTCGGGCATATCTTAGAAGATCCCGTACATGCGTGCCTCTACATAATCTTTATGTTGGGCTCGTGCGCGTTCTTCTCGAAGACGTGGATTGAAGTTTCGGGATCTTCGGCTAAGGACGTAGCTAAACAGCTGAAGGAGCAACAGATGGTGATGAGAGGCCATCGCGATAACTCGATGATCCACGAGTTGAACAGATACATTCCGACGGCGGCCGCGTTTGGCGGTCTGTGTATTGGGGCGCTGTCGGTGATGGCCGATTTCATGGGGGCCATCGGATCGGGTACGGGTATTCTGTTGGCCGTGACGATCATCTATCAGTACTTTGAGATTTTCGTTAAGGAGCAGAACGAGATGGGCAGCATGGGCGCGCTGCTGTTTTAATAATTTATTTTTCGTGTTTAATTTTTAAGTTGAAAGTTTCGAAGATCGAAATGTGTCTCTCCCGTCTTAATTTTGTACAAAGCGGTGTGTTTTTTTTTTGTACGAGGAACTAGAAACAAGGAACGGATATTTTGTCATTTGTATATTTACATGATGCATGATGTAGTGGAATCGCGGATGTAAAAAAAAATATTTATATATGTGAATACGACCGTCATTCTCATGCAGGTTGTGTTCTTTGTAATTGTTATTGTAAGTTTTATACCATCCATTTCCATGTCATTTTCGTATTTCGTTAAATAAAAGACTTTATAAATGATGATGTACAACTATTTTTTTATTTATTATCCTGTTATATATTGTTAATTGGATATTACGATGAACTGATATCTACAGCTTAATTATGTCGCTCTTATCTTGCTACATACATGTGACAATATAAATCACATCCACCTTATGAGCGATTCCTAAAAATAATAATTTCCGTCAATAGCGTTCAAGCCAAACAACCTTATCAAATAGTTTCCTGAAAATGAGTTATAAATAGATGGGGGGGTACCAAATGATCCAATAGACCATTTGTAAAATTTTCAGTTCTATAAAAAAAATGATTCAAAGAGCAGCAACAAAACTAAAAAACAGCTAATTGTTAATGATTCAGAAAACTATAGAATTGAATATGGCCTCTAAAATTACATGGTGGCTTTTAAAAACTCATAAAATATTTAGATTGGTAGTTCTATCACTATGCTCAAACATTAAGCACAACTATAAAAATAAGTACTGAAACTAACTTTTGTACTAAGCGATGCTTCACAAAAACCAAAATGAAACAATTCAGAGAAATGTTGGAAGAAGACTGGGCACAAATTTATCAAAATGATGACCCAGAAGTGGCATTGAGTTTACTATACCATGTTTTCCATACTCATTGAATCTGCATTCCCAATGAAGAGAGTTAAAATTGCTACACCAATTAATAATGACTGGATCACCAGTGGAATTAAGGTATCCTGTCAAAACAAAAAATTGTTACATCAAGAGAGGTTAATAGGTCTAATAACTGACGAATACTACAAAAGATATTGCTCTATCTTAACAAAATCTAAAAAAACTATTAGGTTGGCAAAAACTATACACAACAACCATATAATAAGTAATTGTATTAGCAAACCAGCTGCGATATGGAAAATAATTAAACCAGGAATACAAAGTGCCAAATCTGAGACGAATATTGATAATTTTAAAGAACTCAATGAAATAGTGAAGGAAACACTAAACCGTTTCAATAATTCTTTTATAAATATATGCACAGGAACACTCACACATACATCGATATCTGAAATTAAAGTGGACCCATCAATATTTATGCGACCCGCATCCTCTTCTGAGATATACAACAAGATAATGTCGCTAAATAATACAAGAAGCATGGGAACAGATGAAATGCCGGTCATTCTATTGAAGGATTTAATATGTGAACCAGTCAGGTGCATTTGCAATCTGTGTTTTACATGTGGTGTCTGCTTCTCTGAATGGAAGAACTCAATTGTCACACAAATACACAAGAAAGACGACAAAACTAACTTCAATAATTACAGGCCGGTAACATTTATCTCCGATATATCAAAGGTGTTTGAAAAGGTAATCTTTGATAGGATGTATGAATTTTTCATCAAGAATAACGTATTCTACACAGAACAGAACGGATACATCAAATGTAGAAACACTGAGAGAGCAATCTTATAAATTTTGAGTGGCCTAGTCCTACTAAAAGCAGAGTTGCCGGTTTGTATGTGGACTTAACTAAGGCCTTTGACTCGGTCAACCATACCCTACTACTGCTACAGAAGCTAGAAAACCTAGGAATTAGAGGAACACCTAGAGGCTCATCTAGTCATAGTTAACCAACTGCCAACAATGTGTGAGGGATGAGGCAAACTGCAGAAGAAAATCGTCCTTTCAAGTGATTGGGCGAGGGGTACCACAAGGGTCAATCTTGGGCCCTTTACTTTTTGTAATCTATGTCAACAGCCTTCCACTTAACACGGATGGACCAGTCATTCTCTATGCAGATGACACTTCAGTGGTGTGTACGGAGGACAGTAATGAGGATATACAGTTATCACTGACCAATTGCCCGTATTCACAATAACGTCTACAGTCACACCCTTCGGATCTACAATGCCATCCCAGGAGAGATCAGAGAACTAAGCTACTCGAAATTTAAATTCAAATTGAAGGACCACCTAATTAATAAAGCTTACTATACAGTTGAGGAATTCCTTGCTGATTAGAACTTTTATGTATATTTCCTTTGATTGTTTTTGACTTGTCCTATATTAATGTGTTTGATTTTTTGGAATGAATAAAGATTTATTATCATTATTATTGACAATGCAGTAAATTATAAGACAAACATTTTCAAGATTTTCATCTCAACTTCCCTTTGGGGCGCCACGGGAATATCTACGGATATTTGGAAAGGGATCATGTGTACTTTAAATCTGTATTACAAATGCGTGTAGCAAAAGTTTTCTAAATTAAAAAAGACAAGCATTTGCAAGACCCAGTATTATTACACTACGCAATAATTTCTTTTTTCACCTATTGTCAGTCCTTGCCCGGGTGTGAGGTAGTGTTAGCTAGGTATCTATTCTAGCTATAGTGTGCTCGACACTTCAGATAGCTCTCAAATAAATTTATATTCATTCTTTGAGACCGAATTTGTATTGAGCATAACATACTATTGAAAAAACCACATCGCAGTTTAAAAAAATTCAATTTAGTATTTCATATTTTTCCAAAGGCTGGTAGAAAAACCTTTGAGACTGAATTTATACTCAACACAAAAACTTCTATAAAAAAGACCTATGTAGTCACAAAATTTACGCACTATACCATGTAAGTGTTGTCTTCAATAGTTCACAATTGAGGTAAGGAATGAGCTGGTTAAATCTAGTCATGTAAAAATTATCAAGTAGATTCTCAATATGTTTATTGAAAAA
Organism: Aphodius sticticus; assembly: GCA_963966075.1. Classification (NCBI taxonomy): domain Eukaryota; kingdom Metazoa; phylum Arthropoda; class Insecta; order Coleoptera; family Scarabaeidae; genus Aphodius; species Aphodius sticticus. The sequence goes on from OZ014509.1 coordinate 24,975,083, forward strand.
AAATCAATATTCATTTTATTAATACAACAAAATACATCCTCACATAGTCAATTAATAAAAAAATACCACATCGTCAATAAGACGATTCACTCAACATCCAGTCTGCAAACTGAGCAAATTGATACTCTTGGTCAATGCAGTACCAGTATTCAACTGAGACGATAATCCCAACTGAAATATCCTAGTCAAAATCGTCATAGCATGCTCTTGCATAGCGACAACAATCACAGACAACTTATTTAAAACATTCTCAACAACATCAGCGTTACTACTCTCTAAACAAGCCAAAACTGCCGGCAATGCATCTCGACTCATATTCGGATTCAACTTCAACAATTTTATCATCAAATTCAAAGCTAAAATTCGAACAGCGGCACTTGAATTGTTGATATTGTTGAAGAGATATTGTGCAACGGATTGTAGATGTTCAGGTCTTTTATTTGTTATGTGTTCGAGTTCTTGTAGGGCTTGTAATGGGTCTGATGATTGTAGCCCATTGAGGACTAATGGCCACTGCTGGGGTAGCGGTTCTGCTGTTGGTTGTGTGGGGGCGCTTACGACTATCTGTTCTTGCGTGGGGCCACTCTGGTCTTGTGGGGGAAAAGAGACGCTGGATAGAAGAGGACGAACGCTCGGTTGGACAAGTTGTATGTCGCTGGAAAATAAAAATATATAATTGATTTACAATAAAAGTAGAAAAGTGAGAATAGTGGAACACTATCATAAAAAGAAATGTAAAAGAAAAAATTAGTACACAAAATGGTTGCTGTTTTACTTTACCTCTACTTTTTTTTGTACCCGCATTTAGTTATAAGGGTGGTTAAAAATTTGTTCCTGAGCTGTTTCACGAGGTTATTCAAATAAGGGGGGAAATATTCTCACAATACAAAACTATAAAAAAAATATAAATTGTTGTTTTATCAAAATGTTTGTACACATACTCTAATAAAAAAAATCTGATGTGGCCAGGCACATGACTATCATACTATATATAAAATTAATAGTTTAGCTGCATGAGATTCTATTTGATCGAGATCGGCCATGTCTGCATTAAAATAAAATTAGTAGAACTAGATAGATATGTCGATCTAAGCTGCGTTTGGATATTGTACTCCGTTGACGCCAGGTACACCGTCCAAATGACACTTACGTGTTATTGGGTGTAAAAAGTGTAATACAATATCCAAACGCAGCTTATATTGACAGAAGTTATTGTCAAAACATTAGCGTTTGACACTACCTACTGTCATTAGAATCAAAATATCTGACAAATCCTGGCTACTAGTTTTAATGCAGTACGACCGATCTCGATGAAATAGAATTTGCTCATGCAGCTAAACTATTGATTGTACCAAAAAATGTCATAGTCATAAATTATTCAGAATTTCCTCTTCTTTAATTTATTATTTAACTATTTCGACGAAATTCCAGAAATGGCGGCATATTTGCAAAATCTTTCAAAAATGCTAAGACTCCAGTTCCTTTGGACCCTTTTTAACAGAAAGCTTTTCAGCTCTAAGTTTGGGTATGAAACTTCTAGATATGAAGTTTCGTCCCGATACCTTTAGTAGTTTCTCCGGAATCGTCGCCACAAAAACGGGTACACACACACATACACACGGGTACATACTGCGTATGATAAAGTAAAAAGATTCTGTTTTTTTTTGGCATAGTTGGATATGAAAATTACAAATACTAGTGTTGCCTACTCCTTATTGTATAAAACGCATGGTTTTGTACGCCACGGATGACGTGATTCTAGCTTGCTTGTACTGAATCGGCCTGTGTCGTGGTTCTTCGGCGTTTCGCATACTGCATCGGCTTGCATCTATGCTGTCTATGCGTGCGCGATCACGTATCTATCTACGAACACGATTTTCCCACGCGCTCTAGAGAGGAACACAAAATGTGTGGTCCACTGCATTCAGAGCAGCATTTGATTGCTCATACGCCGCACGTGCTCAGATCTGTACGTACCTTAGAAGTCCGGGCCACACCAACGTTTAATTCCTAACGCATAATATTCAAATTAATTTGTGAAAATCGAGTGTGACCACAACTTAACACATTAACTGGCCAATCAGAAACGCGGAAAAAGATGACGCGTTAGTTAACGCATAAAGGCATTAGACGTTAGTGTAGCCCGGGCATAAAAGCAACTAACTTGTAATAATATTCCCTTGAGCAACTATATTTATAAATGTCACCATTTGCCGATAGAATATTGAGGTTATGTAAGAACGCTCCTGAAACATACGACAATAGTAGTGTTCGATTGCTGCCGCGCTTAGTTGTGGTTAGTTCTTTTATGGTTCTGTTCAACTGATTCCACCAATAGGAAGCAAGTATTTCAAATTTGCGCTCAGATTGAACTGAGCGCGGCCGGCAATCGAACACTACTAATGTCAAAAGGTCCATGTTTAAGTTAGGTGTAGGGAGCTTATAGCTAATTAACGTTTTCTTTTGGTCAAACTAGTTCATCCTAGAATTGCACTGACGACGCGCAGATCACTGATTCAGAGAGCCCGCGCGCATTACCAGTGCAATTCTAGTGCGCATTAGCTTTACAAAAAGAAAACGCTATAAGTATGAATTTCACTTCCTACTAAAACTTCCCTGTCAACAATAGGTGTGTTTTATTGCCACCCGTGTGCAGTCCGTATCTATTCGAAATGATTCTCTTTTGAAGTGAATTGAACACGAGTAATAAAACGCATTTGAGTGTACCTATCGCGCGCGCGCATACGCATTACGCATACGCATACGTGTTACGTGTAGTTAGGCCGACAGGTTATGTTTGTATCGGACATTTTGCATAAGACTTATGCAAGGAGTTAAGCAAGATTGGTCGAGCCATATTTGACAGAGGTTGTGCTGACAGCGTTTTGCGGGGCGGGGACGAGGCGCTGGCGTGACGTCAGTGGTGTCTTGTCACGGAGTTAACTATAGGTTTGAATAGCAATAAAGGCTATATTTGAAAGCTGATAACTCGGGAACGACTGCACGAAAAAAAGTGAAATAAAGTGTACTATATTCCTGAATCATTTCTACATAACATGTAAAACTATCTTTTACCACTCGGTTTAAACATCGGTGCGAGAGGAGTAGAAAACTTTGCAGTGTTATATTACTTTCACGGTTGTCTTTTTGAGTTTATTTCTCGTAAACCAATTACCAAAAACATTTAAAATTTTATTCGGAGAAAATTTAGAAGCTTGTTTATACATTTACGTCTGTGTTTTTAAAGTTGTTGTGGTAAAGGTTGTAAACAAGGTATTTTATGGTAGCCCAATCACTCTCAGAAGTCAGGCTGCCTGGCTAGCGTTTTGCATGCATTTTTTCTTTATCGTGTGGCGTACTAACAAACAACCAAAATAAACCATTTTTTTGTTGATTTATTATTATTATTTTTATTGAAGTAAGTATAATTTTGATTACGTTCCATTTGGTGTACAACGAGCTATCGACCTTGGCCATTTTGCCTATGTAATTTTAGTTTTGTAGAACGGGGTACAATATAATACAATACGCCAAACATATACAACAAAAATTATAATGTCATTAGGTACATAAATGAACGACATTTATTTTATTAATTGTTCTTCTTTACATTAACAAAAACATACGTTAAATTGTATGTATACAAAAGAAACAATACATAAAAATATAGAATTATACAACGTATATAGAGTAGTTGCAAATTACAAAAACAAATAGGTATTATAAACTAGGTGCTGATGCGTTTTAATTTATCAAATTTTTGCCGAATTTCTCGAACTTTTCGTTTTAAAAGTGTTGAATTTTTGTTCATATTGTATAAATAATTTAAAAAATCAATTCTAACAAATGGTATTTGTCGAATAAACGCTTTTAATACTTCTGTATGTGTTAAAATCAGTGTGAAAATTTTAATTGTTGAGTTGAATCATTAGGCTTATTAGGCAGATTAATGGATGGAATAGAGCCAGGCTTTAAAATTAATTTTGGCTTTAAATTTAATATTTCCGATTTAAAATCTCTCAGAACATCGTTGGTTGAAAAATGTAGAGAACATATTCTGCCTGTGTCCTGATTGAACTTGTCTGCTCTCAAGCACTTCTGAACCCATATCTTCCGAACTTTACGATCTTGTGGGAAACGGAAGAATGCTACTTGCAGTTCATCATTCGTCTTGGAGACACACTTCGAAGTACATAATGGCACCGAGCAAGTGGCAGGCATATCTTTAACAGATAAATTGAATGTAAGTACATACAACTGCATACAACGTGCAATGTTTGTATGCGCTCGAATTTGAAATGTCAGATGTTCGGCTCGGTCTGACACCACTGACGTCACCGGTTCGAGTTTGTAGGCACACCGATAGAATGCATTGCTAGTATAGGGATCGGCATAACCTCTGTAAAATATAGCTTCACCAACCTTGGGAGTTAAGTACGAATTGTATATGAAGCCGTCTCACCAACGAAAAGAAATACACATAACCTCTCCGAGATACAATCGTGACATGCATGTGACTGCAGACTGATACCTTCCTCCTATTGGCTGATTTAATTTCAATTCATTTTGAATACTACTGATCATCTTTTCCGGCTTGTTCTTCAGGGGTGAAGGGGGAACTGAATATGATCAGTTGAAATCTATTCACTTTCATTTTGAATGCGCAATAAAACGCTTTTTGAGACAAGTGACTACGTTTCAAAATGAAATGAACTGATTACCAGTGGCAATAAAACACACCTTATGTCAACTAATACAAAATATGACACTAATGAGTATGTACTGTACGTTTCTTTTAGTTGAGCGGTCTAGAGGGTTGCATAAGCATTAAATCCATAATCTGGTAAATTCAGGATTACTGTATTATCTGCATAGGCTGCTGTTCATGTTATAAAGCTTTTAAAGGATATATTTATCTGTTTACAAGTAAATTCCAACAACTCACAAAGTTACCACATTAGAAATTATTGCCCGTGTACCGCTACAAACCATTTAGTATATTTTTCTTGGCATTAATAAACTGCCGCTCTGCTACTTAGTGATAGTTCACCATGACTATTTTGCAGGGATGTTAAATTACGGTAATTAATTTTTTTCGTAAATTACCATTGGAATTATAATTATTAATTTCAAATATTAAATTACCACGTAATTAAAAATGGTAAATTATGATGGCATAAATTACCGGGTAATTAAAAATTCAAAATGGTAAATTACGCTGGTTTAAATTACCGGGTAATTAAACATTCAAAATGGTAAATTACGCCTGTTTAACTATCCGGGTAATTAAAAATGCAAAATGTTAAATTACGCTGATTTAAATTACCAGATAATCAAAAATCGAAAATGTTAAATTTAATAGATCACTGTAAGTTATGATTACTACTAATGTTAATAAGTGTTTGGTAAAACCTTAAATCATTATTTTGTGGATAACTAGCCATCTCTGATCTTTTGCCTGATTTGATAGTACTAAAACCAAAGCAAAGACTACATAGAAATACTATTTATAGCATTACTACAAAAAACAGGAAAATCAAACACAATAATAATAGTAGAAAATAAACAATTTAATTCTGTCCACATTCACAAACTATCTCTCTGGTTCACAGAGGGTTTTTTGTCATTTGTCATTTTTCTAACACTGGCATATTTATTAAAAAGTGAATTCTGATAATAAAAGGCTTCTGATTTCAGAGCTGCATTATCGGATTTGTTGGATTGGTCGCCATTGGCGAAGGGGCTTTCCACTTCTCTATTCATTAAATACAAAATATTAGTTCTGTATTTTCTCAAATAATGTCGGATGATTTGGAATAGCAAAAATATAATGTTTACGTGCAATGGGACTGTCATTGGATGTGTTAACTTTACCCATAGACCCACTTCCATTGGAATAACATTGTCACGCACGAGTCCGACCATGCACCACGCGGATTGTTAGGTACTTACCAGGCAAACGCAAACAACAGTGCACTTGTCGACTGCTTAGGAGGGGTGGGGCGCATTCATGAGTCTACTGATGGAAGGTCGTTGAAATTAGTTTATAAATTTCGGTAAATTACCAACGGTAATTAAAATTGTCGGTAAATTACCAACGGTAATTTAAATTGACGGTAAATTACTATCGGTAATTTACGCCGTAAATTACTGTAATTAAAAATTAGTAAATTACCATTAATTACGGTAATTAATTCGGTAATTTACGCGGTAAATTACGCTTTTACATCCCTGCTATTTTGACATCTTGATTTCCGGATGGAAACCGCATTGCTGACTTAGTTAATGCTATTTTTAGACGCCTTTACCACTATTAATAATGAAAAATCTCTGCAACAGGTTGATAATGAAAAATTTTAAAAGAAGAAACTGTAAGTGCCGTATACCTATACACACTTGCTATGACGATAGGAATTATTTTGTGTATTGCAATTTTTGAATGAAACGAATCAGACTCATATTTAAAGGCCATATCTTCTTAGAATTTGATCCCATTTGATCTACCAGAGTTGACCATAAAGCTTAACATACCGAAGGTTCAACCATTGCTACAACTTTGTTTGGCAATACCTTAAATTGTATAGCACGTCCTATTCCACAAATTAATTTTGTTCTTAAAAATATCATCTACAAAACAAAAAATGATAACTTACTTCAGAATATGCCCCTTCTGTTGCAAATACCGGTGCGAGCCCTTCACATCCTTGGCCATCCACTTCTGCATGAATTGCACCATCCGATTCACGAAATTACCCAACTCCTTCATATGCCCGTGGTACCTCAGCAGCAGAAACAGCGAATCAAGTATGCTGCACAGCACGTCGGTCTTCTGAAATATGTGTGGTACGAGTAGTTCCAAGAACCCGAGCACTTTCATGAAGAGTGTCAGGTGCCCCCGATTCTTCAGCACGTTCCAGTCGAACTGCGCCCTACCCCGTAGACTTCCAGCTATCATGGACACCTGCCGAAGTAACAACTCCGGATGGCTCGCCGCTAATTTCCGAATGCATCTCTCGAGATCAGAATTCCTCGACGCCAGGTCTTTGTATTTGGTCGTTGAAGTTAGAGCGCTGATTAAAGTATGCGATACGATATCTACCGCCGAAGGTATGACCTCGGAATGAATTTCCGATAGAGAGTAATCTTCTGTTAAGTATTTCCTAATGTTAGGAATTGCCATGTAGATTATTAGAAGTAGGTGTTTTGCCGTTTTGGACGTGGTAGCTTTTGCCGTTAGATACTCCACCAGCGAGTGAATGTTTGCATTTTCTGATGTAATGAGTAAAGGAAGTCGAGACTCCATCTTCCTCCAATACTCTTCTAATTCTTCAGCTTCTTCGAGTACGTAATCCACCAGTTTTAACACCTAGAGATTGCAATAATTTTGAAATTATACATTAATGTTTATGAATGATGAAAAATGAAATCGACTAGGGATTTATAATAGAATTTGTTTACTGACTCCGAACTCAAAAGTTTCCTTATTTCTAACAACGAATAAAATTTACTTATATTTCTATTTCCATATTAAGGTTTTGATAATTAAATCAAAATAAAATTGTATTAAACTAAAAATAAAGTTGTTTTTTAAATTTTTTGCAGAACTGAATATCGATTTCAAGGTTTAAAAAAGCATTTTTCACATATATAAACCTTTACGTGGCATTCTGCACAAAAAGAAATTTAAACCACCATTAACAAAATATTTCCTAGTGTGCTATAGGCCAGGAGATTGAAATAACCAGGGGAAGTTAGCAATAAGTTTGTTTTTCAGCCGATTTTAATAAATGACACATCATTTTAAAGCTCATAACGTCCTGATACCGCAGAGTTTTGCCCAGTTGGTCAAATCATAATTAGTGCCATAAAAATAAGAATGAAAGTTGACTTTTTCCACAATTTGGTAAAGTTTTCGGCATCATATCTCGGCTATGTCTTAACCGATCATAATGAGCAATACATTATTCGAAACCACAAGTCTTCATGTACTCCCCGTAGTTTTGCCCGATCAAAATTATAACAATTACCGCCTGAATAAAATAACAAAGTACTAGCGTCGTGGGCATTTGGACAAAACAGGGCAACCGCATGCTTGGACACCGATCGACAAAATCGTAAAAAATAAGCAGTTCCTCTCGTCCGATTTTAATAAATTATGCACCAATCGATAGCTTACGGTGGCAATGAGTTATGCTAGTTTAGCCCTGTCGAGATTCAAACAATTAACGGGCAAGAATAATTAACAAAATTTGTGGTCTGGAGACATCGAGAAAGGACCGTGTCGAGTACAACAGTGAACAAAAGCAAGTTTTTTAAGCACTTCCTGTCATCCGATTTGAACAAATTATGCACCAATCGATAGCTTAGGGTGGCAATCAGTTTTGTTAGTTTTGCCCGGTCGAGATTCAAACAATTAGCGGGCAAGAATAATTAACAAAGTTTGTGCTCCGGAGACATCGAGAAAAGTCCGTGTCGGGTACAACGGTGAACAAAAGCAAGGTTTTTAAGCACTTCCTGTCATCCGATTTGAACAAATTATGCACCAATCGATAGCTTAGGATGGCAATAACTTATCCTAGTTTTGCCCGGTCAAGATTCAAACAATTAGCGGGCAAGAATAATTAACTAAGTTTGTGCTCCGGAGACATCGAGAAAGGACCGTATCTGGTACAACGGTGAACAAAAGCAAGTTTTTTAAGCACTTCCTGTCATCCGATTTTGACAAATTATGCACCAATTGATAGCTTAGGGTGGCAACCACTTATGCTAGTTTTGCCAGGTCGAGATTGAAACAATGCTTTTGTTCACCGTTGTACCCGACGCAGTCCTTCCTCAATGTCTCCGGAGCACAAATTTTGTTAATTATTCTTGCCCGCTAATTGCTTGAATCTCAACCGGGCAAAACTAGCATAACTAGTTAACTAGCTTAAGCTACCCTAAGCTATCGATTGGTGCATAATTTATTAAAATCTGATGACAGAAGTGCTTATTTTTTACGCTTTTGTTGTTCGGTGTTCAAGGCATGCGGTTGCACTGTGTTGTCCAAATCCCCACGACCCTAGTTTTTTTTCAGGCGGTAATTGTTATAATTTCGATCGGCCAACACTATGGGGAGTACATGAAGACTTGTGCTTTCGAACAATGTATTGCTCATTATGATCGGCTAAGTCATAGCCGAGATATGATGCCGAAAACTTTACCAAATTGTAGAAAAAGTCAACTTTCATTCTTATTTTTAGGGCACTAATTATGATTTGATTGACCGGTCAAAACTCGTGGGGTATCAGGACGTTGTGAGCTTCAAAATGATGTATCATTTATTAAAATCGGTTGAAAAACAAACTTATTGCTAACTTTTATACTTCCCCCGGGTGATAGAAATGAGGGTCAAAAGTCATCAAAACAAAATGCAATAAGCAATGTTGTACCATCATACAGATAACTCTCAGTAGTAGTTGTAAAAATCATATTTTAGTTAGGTTAGAATAAAAAGCCTCTTCTTCATCAGTTTTATTTATACGCTTGCAAGTGTATAAAATAAAAGTGATTGCAAAGAACAAGAGGCTTTTTATTCTAACCTAACTAATACAGTAACTTTGCAAATGGATCAAACAAAAATCAAATTTGCTCTAAGGCCAGATAGACATTCAAATATCATGGAAAATAAATTGCATGCTAATCCAACAGTTTTTTTTTAAATTTTTTGTTGCCATTTGATCAGCCATTTTAATTATTTACAGTCTAACATATACAGACTTATGTGCCTGTATAAGGAGAAGGGACCAGTTTCCAGGAATTGACATACATACTTTCAGACAAAAAAAGGTCAAGCCCAAGCTAATCCAACTCTAAGCTAAAGCGTTTACGATGATGGATGGTAAGAAAAAAGTATGATAACTGCGTAAATAGGTGACAAGAACTGGCCCCTTTTTATATCGAGCCACACATATATTTGTAATTAGAAACCTTAAAATATTACAGGAATTAACATTCATAAAAATTCAACAGATTGGTCAATTCTAACCTTAAAAAATCCAGTAAATAAGTTTCAAGCAAATTTGAATGAGTTTGTTACATATTGTTGAATTTTGAAAATCTGAGACTGCAGTTGTAATCAGAAATATTCAAATATAACAGAAAATAAGTTTCATGTTAATGCAACACTGTTTTTACATTTATGCCGCCCTATTGAATCAGATACCAAAAAACTCTTTACAGCCTTTACAAAAAATTACAGCTTTTGTTGTAAAAAAATAACCACCAATGTTTGCCGCATTTTTACGTCGCTTGGCATTGTGCTGTAGCACTGTAGTGTTACCAATATTATTCTAAATTTTCTACTTTCTTGTCTTATTTCTAGAAAATGTTCTTATGAAATGGTGTTTATTTTGTTACCAATTAAAAGATCCATGAAAATCATTGAAAATAGAATAAGTGGGACACTATTATAGATAAGAAACGAAATTTAGGATAAAAATGCACTGACCTTCTTTGAGGTAAGGTTCAGCACATCCTCCGAATGGTAATGCTTGGGGGTGGCCTTATCCCGTCCCTGCCATAGTTTTGGACTGTGCGTCAATGCCGCCAAGAAATCAAGTACCGCAACGGGACAGTACTTGTTACCTTGCGGTTCCAACAGTCTTCCGACAACTCTAGCTAAAGTGTGCCAGCTGCCTCTTTGCAATAGAACTGATATCAGCAACGGTCTGAACTCAAGATGGTTCTTCGAGAAAAGTAAATCCATCTGAAAAAAAAACAAATTTCATCTCACCATGGAATAACATGTGAATAATATTGGAATGAAGAAATACCAACAAAATTTTTTACCATTAACTCTACATTTTCTGTCATCATTACCTGATCGTTTTCATTAGATCCAGCAATATGGAGCTCCGTAGCCATCAACCAATCAATCAACAGACCCACGTTCTGCATCTTCTTATTGTCCATCAACATTTTACTGAACTGCTTGCCCAATTTAGCAAAGTTCCGATCCTCTATCAGGACTGATTCCTTCTTCAACAAAATGTCATCTAGTGATTCATCCGCGTCCGTTTCCATCTTTATCTGGCTCTTGTACTGCTGAAGGAACTGCGTGATGAGGATGGCGAGGGGCTGCGAGTGGTTTTGTATGCCAGCCATGATGTGGTTCGCGAGAGTTAAGGTTTCTCTTCTGTTCAGGTTCTCCTTTACGAAGATGACCCGTAGTAGGAGCAAGACAGATTTGTTTTGACTGACGCAGTGGACTATTGTCGTGTTTGGCACAGTGCAGAGGAAGTTTATTATCTGGTATGTGAGAACGGTGTCTTCCTTCATGACCTGAATTGAAAAATTTATACTTTTAATAATATTTGATCTATCAACAATGCTAATCGCCCATTGTGATAAGCTGTATAAGCATTAACTGTGTACAGTATTGTAATGTGTGTTAATTTGTCTTTGCGCAATAAAGTTATTTATTATTATTATTATTAATTGAAAATTTGGATAAGAGATAAATCATTCCATGTTTTTATACAATATTTTTTCGTAACCATATTTTTAATTTAGTGTAGCAACTGTGACATTTTAAATTCAACATCACAGAACTTTCTACTTTTGCTAATGTAATAATGAAAATAAACTAGCAACTAATAACAAACTAATTCGGGGATGTAGAATTTTTAAGAAGCAATTCATTGAAGTGATAGCTGTCATCACCATGAGATGAGCTACAAGGGCCATCAGCCCTGCAAAAATGTGTGAGTGTACTGCACTGTCTTGCCGTTCGGTTCTACAGGCAGTCAATTACAATTATGTAAGTTATTTGTTAATACTGTTTTGCCACCCTTTCTAATTTTCTATGGTAATGTTAGGGTTAATAATCCATATTTTGTGTACATGCATATTTTCATACAATTTGTAAATATAGACTTGTTGTGTCTGACTGCATTTTCAATATTTCCAACCCTGTGTTTTAAGAATCTAGAGACCTACGGTAAAAATATTCTATATATATTCAACTTCCATATAACGAAGATGAGGAAAAAATCCATAAATTGAGCGTTTGTTTAGAATTAATTAAAAACTGGAGCTTCCTTATTGAAAAAAAGTGCTCGCTTCTTTCAGAAGCGAGCACCATGCTCGGCCTAGCACACTAAATTTGTAGAAAACTAAATTGCTATGTTGCTTTGATAGTAGTACAAAAATCACTGGTTTCTCTCTGCATGGTTTTGAAGCTTGTTAGTTGTTATACTGGTCAACATTTAAAAAATCATCGTGCATCGTGGTTGGGTTGGTTGGGTTATGGTAAGACCAAAGATAAGAGAATTATAAGATACATCACTAGACAAGAAAACGCGGTTCGAGAGTGAGATAGATTTGGTCAACGAATAGATGGCTACCAACAGCTGATTGTGTTTGTATACTAGCGGGTGACATAACCTTAGTTTGGTATTTACGTTCCTTGGATTGTGTATGTAGTGTTTTAATAAGCATTTTAATGAGTGGTCAGTTTTTAATTAAAATGTTAATTATTAATGTGGTTTCGTACTGTTTAGTTTAGAGGTACCTTTATTAATAGTAAGTAGTAGAGACAGTGAAAATGGACACAAAAAGGTATCCCAGTGGAAATCGGTGTGCAAAATAGAATAAAATATATAAAACATATTGGTTGCCAACAACAAGTCATAATAATAAAGTGAGTTTGAATATCGATCGATAGCCTGGGCAAACAATCACACAGTTATTTGCTTAATTATTAATTATACTTTCAAAAAGTCAACAAACCGCTGTTATTTGTTATATTATAATCCACTATTTTTGTTGATATTCCTTTTAGGTGACTATCGGATACGTTTTATTTTATTTATATATGTGAATATTGATTTGTTTTCATTTGCATTACATAACCTCTAATGTCGGTAGTTTAAAATTCCCGCCAATTCCCGTCTTGTTTGGTCAACGGTTTAAAGCTCATATGCGTTCAAGGTCATCAAATGTGGACCCCACTAAATCAACGGAGCCGACCCGAAGCGTCGCATCTTTATATTCTTTTATCTTTGGTAAGCCCCTGGATAATACTTTTTATGTACAAAAAAAAACTCTCTGATCTCCATCACAACTTTGAAACATTATCAAAAAAATACTGGTTTTTGGACTTTTTAATGCAAAAAAGTTTTCTTATGCACGCGATAAACTTTTCTGATATTGTTTTAACAAATGTCAACTATGGGTAATCAGCGATTGTGTAGAGTAAACTTTGAAAGAAAATCGTAAATTTCTTATAAACACTTTTCCAATTTTCTATTAAAAATTCACGATTTTCTTTCATAATCCTGTTTCAACCAATGCGGATTATCGGACTTGAAACTAATATAAAGATAAAGCCCATGTGACAATTTTGTGGTAGGATCAGACATCTCACATAAATGAAATACCACTTCTCACACTTTTCTCATCCTAACTTTAAAGTTGAGGTTCAAGTGTTCATTTCAGCCTAAGAGAATTCTATCACATCAAATATGAATGCAACTAAGCAAAGTTCTTGTAGTTCTTGGGAGCTGCATATAATATAATTCTTGCAAACCTAAGAACAAATGTCGAAAGCCTCACCTGCACAATTCCAAGCACGTCCTGCTCTGAAGTTGCCCCCGGATACCCGTTCATAATCCTCGTTAGATTCGCCATAACCACCGCAACCGTACAATTCCCCATCAACCCCTCCAATCGCTTCATCTGCGGTAATCGCTTCTTAGCCTCCGGAATCACAATCACATCATCTTCCCTAACCACCGGCGTCTCCATCTCCAAGGACGTCACAAAAATCTCCCCACCAACAGCCCCTCTACGATTCTGCACCTCAACCAACTGAATCATATAATTCTTATCCAAAACATTATTAACAACCAATTTTGCATCAGTCATCGTTGCTTTATCCAAAGTCTGGAGAAGCTTACTTATTGACACAACGGGAATCCCAAACGATTGTATGAATAATACAAGTTGTTGTGCGTTTAGCTTCTTTACAGCTAAATCGACTAAACGGATGACGTTTGATCGAATCATACGTAATTTTAACCAATCGGGGAGTAAGAGTGATTCATCGGTATCTGGGAAGAACGAAACTGGGTTTTGGTGTTCTAAGGGGAACCACATGTCCAGGAGAGGCTCGAAATGCTCGGAATCTATCGGGCCGTAAGTTAAGAGGATAATCGACGCTTGCAAGACTAAAATTTGAACGGTGCATTGATCACCGTTTCCCCAACTAACCAAAACCTGGTCTTGGTTTTCCGACCATAGGAAACCCTCTTCGGAGGGTTGCTGCCGAATTTTATGGAGGTACGTGTAAAATATCGATATTAAATCTTTTAACGTTCGCATATCCTCACCGGGGAGGATGTAGGTTGTAATACTGTTCCGTTCTACAATCAGTGATGCCAAATCTAGGATTAAATCTGGAAGTTCGGCTAAACTCTCGATGGCTTTCGTCGCTAAGAAATTAATATAATTCGAGATATGAACGGGATTTGTCTCGACTAACGTTGCCTGCATTAAAAGGTGGATTAACAAAACCCGAATCGAATTCAAATGCGGGAAATGTGTGATAAACCTCGTCAACCAATGCGTATTTCCGATATTCTCCAAAGTGATCTCGCCATCCTCGTTTATATTCAAAACGAGCGTCAAACCTTTAATTGCGCGATTCCTACTCGACGCATGAGGCGATGTTAACCTCCTCAATAAATATTCCAAAACCTCGCACGCAATCTGCGGATCGTTCCCGTTAACCACCTGTCTCAAATGCCCCAATAATTGACTATGCTTTGTCAACTTCTCCGTAGGAATATTCGACAATAAATACTCGCATAAGCACTGCACTGGAAGATGTGCTAAAGCTCCTTCGGAATTATGTACTAACTCAGCGAGCCATGGCATATGGGCCATCCCACCTTGTCGTGACATGATTTCTAGTAGGAAGTCGGGATGTCTTGATCGGCATAAGAGGTGCCCCATGCGGTGTGAAGCGTTTAGGGCTTGGAGTTGCTCGAGGACGAGAGGAGGGGGCCTACGGATGTCGCCTTGTGGGTTTAGTTCCATTAGTTGAGGGAGTAGTAGGCTGGTTTGTTCATTAATTTCGGCTTTGGTGCTGGCGGCAGCCAGATGGGTTTCAAATTCAAGGATTTTCTGTCGCTCGATGGCTAGGGTTTGTTGTTCTTTCGAGAGGAAGTCGTCCGTTGCTTCTGGGGTAAGCATCGTGGGGGGTGGGAATGCAAAATGACTGGAAAATTACAAACAAATAATTTTTGTTACATCCTGTTTTCATTACGATAGATATTCAATTTAAAAAAATGTTTTGATGATTTCTTTGTATTTATAATTTACAAACTAAAAATAAATAAAATTCTGCAGTTTTTATCACATAATAAAACATTCCGGTTGTATTCCGTTTAGAAAGAATTTATTTCATTAGAAGGCATGAGATCTCAACTTTCATTAATTTATTACCCAATTCAGCAGGCTCCAAACAACGGATAGTCTATCCCTAGCAACACAGTTATACAATAAGGTACCAACAGAAACGGCTTCAGAAATTCTTGTGTGTGTTGCTTTTTTTAGTGTTGATTTGAATTGT
This sequence comes from Aphodius sticticus, assembly GCA_963966075.1. Taxonomy (NCBI): domain Eukaryota; kingdom Metazoa; phylum Arthropoda; class Insecta; order Coleoptera; family Scarabaeidae; genus Aphodius; species Aphodius sticticus. The sequence goes on from OZ014509.1 coordinate 24,990,696, forward strand.
AAATGTTATTCTTTTCTAAACAAATATTTACTTTTTTTCTAAATTGATATACAGTGTACCTATCTTTAATTTTCATCCCATTTAAAAAATGTTTACAAATTGGAACCAACGTATTTACATAATGGCAAAAATACTTTGCCCCCTTGAAATACAAGTCTTTGCAATGTTACAATTGATAGAAGAAATCAAGAAATTATAGGAGGGATTCTTATTTGGAAAACTTAACTAGTACAGTAAGGTTAATTATCCGTGAGTTTTATTAATGGTGGTCCTCAGTAGTAGAATTGTTTTATGCAGAAAATAAGTTTCACTCAATAAAACCTAACTTTGGATTAACCATAGTTTTTACTTACTGTGTTTTACTTACTCAAGTGTAATAGTTCAGAATTCCTCAAACCCGCAAATCCAAAGTTTTATCAACAAAAAAAAAATATTGAAAGATTTTATCTATGATTCATAAATCACATTTTTTTGTCAGAAATCATATTTATAATTTACATGAATCACAGTTTTCATTTGACAGTATTTTATGATCATTAAAGACTAAACTGTCATCATAAAACACTGAACAAACTATATTAAGCTATCACTTTAACGCAATATAAATTGCTGCAATTACACCATTAGTTCTTGTATATTAAAAAAAAACATGGAAACCTCTTCAGATCAGAGAATTTAAGGGAGTGATAATTCAATAGCGTCTTGACCTTGGAAAGTGACATATAGAACCTCTGCCCAAGAGAAGTTATGTATGCAGGTTGGTGTCTAATAAAATAAATGTTCCTAACAAAATTGTAGACAATGCATCAAAAGCCACAGCAAACTATCTGTTTTTAAAGAAAATGAACTGTAAACAAAACCTATGATATTTTACAAATATTTTAAAACAGAAACAATTAGGTTATATCTTGGGCAGAGATCCTATATGTCACTTCTCAACTCACTGACCCCCAAAACTCTACAGAAGCGTTTGTAACAAAACTTTTTTGCCTTAATTCTGTTCTAATAATTCAAATCAATATAAAATAAGAAAATAATAAAACTGATAGGTAAATTAAATTCATAGGTATTCTCTACTTGCGCATATAATCTGTAGTTCATTAGGCCTTTTGATTTGATTATTAATTTGAATCAACTTTTAAATCATCAAGATTTAATCAATATTTGATTATCAACTAACTATATTATATTGTATTATGATTTTTTTTTTATATTCTTTGTTGTACTTGAATCAACTTGATTTAAATAAAGTTTATGTATTCATATTATTATTATTATGAAAGAAATATCAAGTGAAATGGATTTTAAATGGTATTTGAACCACAACTTTATATTATGTCTTTCTAAAAATCCACTTATTAAGCAGTAATAAACATTGAAATTAATATATGATTTCATTATGTAAATAGCTTCATGCAAGAACTTTAAACTGGCAATAATAAAATTAGATGTAGATCCCAAAAATATCCTACGCAAGTCGTATAAATAATTGCTAACGTTGAAGGACCATAGCTGCCAGAGCCAAAATAACTAGTAACTTACTTTGTAATGCACATCTCCATGAACATCCGCAACACCCTGTACTTATTCCAAGCCAAATCTCCAAAGCTCGTCGGATTATGCGCCGCAATAATCAACAAAATCAACCACGACTTCCAGTAAATCGACGATATCGCCAACTTGGGCGGAATATATCCAACAGGCAACGCAATATTCTCCGGATAATTATAGCTGCACAGATTGAAGAAAAAATCTACTATCTCGATCTTATCCATCACCAAAGGGGGCGCCGAGTCGGGCCCCAAATTCCCCGCCCGTCTCACCAACTGATCGCAGATATCTATTATATCGTTCGGACCGGCCATGTGCTCCTTCGATATTCCGATAAGTAGAATTCTTAACAGGGTCGCCTCTAGCAACGGCACCTCGCTAATTAATCGGAAATAGAGGTTACGTTCATTCTCTCCTGGCCATTGGTCGCACTTGCAATACTGCTCGACGGGCTCGAGAAGCAAAACTTTATGTAACGCGTACTGGAAGTCGCTCATGTGTGGTTGGAAGACTCGTAATGCTGAATCGTGAAGCCACGTGACTGCCTCTCGTTGAATATTGCTTACTTGAATCTGAAAGTAACAAAAATTTGTTCACAAAATTACCGAAAACTTTTTAACCAAGTTTTTTCATTTCTTTTTGTTATTAATTTATTATACCTGAAACTGCTGCAGGACGCTAATATCCTTCTTGCTCTGGGAAGCGGCATCTCGCACCTGTGGGCTTATGCTTAAAAACATGCACATGCATGTTAGGTCCACTATCGACAGAAAAATGCGGTTCCTGTGCTCTGATTGGTTGATTAGGTTGGATATCTCTTTCCGTTCTTTCAGAAGTGAATGAACTATGTTGAGGAGGTTGAAGTCTTGCTTTAACACTCGGTTTATCTCTTTGAGAAGCGTTCGAATTGACCGGAGATAATCATCTTTGTTTAGAAGTAGTTCCTGTAAGAAAAGTAAAAATAAAGTACCGTAAACTGGGGCTACTTCGACATGTTTTTGGCATTAATCATTCCAGGACTTTTGATACGAGTTATAAAATCATGAGCTATATATATCATTATACCATTTGAAGCATTGGCTTTCCAAACCGCTGCATGCCGAAAACCCAAAAATTTTGTTTTTAATTTTGAATTTTGTGTCGAAGTTACCCGTAAAGTGGGGTAACTTCGACATCACTTAAAAATATATGTATTGTCGAAAATATCTCAGCATAGAGGTTAATTCGAAACTAGATTTTGGTTTTTTAAAAATACCTAACATGAAAAACAATATTCGTTATAACATATATATTCGTTATAACATCTAACCGTAGGCCGATTTTATATTATATTGCGATATATCCATTGCCGCCATGTACACGAAAACCTGTCACATAATTATGTACATATTTCTATAGTTCAAATTGAGCCCTACGAAGCCAAAGAACATTGGCGAAATGTTTAAATTTCAACCTAACAAAATGAAATTTGTATAAATATGCATTTTTTCTAAGTCTTTTGCAGGAATTATCTGGAAATATAATGATAACATTAAATAGCAATTTAAGACGCACACTTTGGGCGCATTACTGGTTGTTTTAATTGCATATTGTTTTTAATTTATCTAAGTTGGTAATGAAAGCATGCTACATTTAAAAAGCTATATTCCGACCCGTCTACTTAAGTTGACCTGACATATACAGTTGTAGGAGCAAAATTGAAGTAATTTGTGTTTCCAGAAAAACCCTGTCCAGCAGTTTAACATTGAACTTGATATAAATCCCTTTGTACACTAGAGTGGTGCTTATTTATATAGAAACAATATAACCTCTTAATTTAATCTTTTTTACCACAATAATTTTACATGCCACTTATTAGCTTTATCTAAAAAAATAACCCATTAAATTGAGTCTTGATATCAGGACATTTCACATATTTCCACGTATGTAATTTGGTTGATTTAGATTCTACGGGAAAAAGCATACGAGACACAGTTATCGTCTGTTAGATTTTGTTCATTGTTAGCGAGGGTAGTTACTTAGCTTAGATTATTGTACATACATACAAATTTTTTATTACGGACTTGAAAATATCTGAAATGCTCAGATATCTAGACTCAAATGTTAACTGTGCAGTAAAACCAAATAAAAAAGTTTTTTATTTTTTTACTTTATCATACGTAGTATGTAAAGTATTGTAATCGTGCCAAAAATTTTTTTTGAGATTTTAGCGGAAATATGTCTTTTTGGGTCCCCTGAACATTTTTGACCAAGGTACAAAAAAATGTCTGTGTGTGTGTGTGTGGATGTATGTGTGTGTGTGTGTGTGTGTGTGTGTGTGTGTGTGTGTGTGTGTGTGTGTGTGTGTGTGTGTACCCCTTTTTTGTGGCGACTATTCCGGAGAAACTACTAAAGGTATCGGGACGAAACTTCATATTTAGAAGTTTCATGGCCAAACTTAGAGCTGAAAAGCTTTCTGTTGAAAAGGGTCCAAAGGAACTGGAGGTTTAGTCTTAGCATTTTTGAAAGATTTTGTAAATAAGTCGGCATTTCTGGAATTTCGTCGAAATAGTTAAATAATAAATTAAAGAAGAGGAAATTCTGAATAATTTATGACTATGACATTTTTTGGTACAATCAATAGTTTAGCTGCATGAGCAAATTCTATTTCATCGAGATCGGTCGTACTGCATTAAAACTAGTAGCCAGGATATGTCAGGTTAGATGTCAGATGTGATTATAATGACGGTAGACAGTGTCAAACGCTAATGCTTTGACAATACTACTGTCAATACAAGCTGCGTTCGGATATTGAACACCGTTAAGGTGCGCTTTCATTAGTGCTAATGGCAGTAGACGCCAGAATTTTTTTTTATTTCTAATAGAATTTCATCACGACATGTGAGAAACACTATAATATCGTCTGCTACCACCGCCATTACCTACCATTGCCACCAATCGGAACGCACCTTCACACTTTCTACACCCAATAACACGTGTCATTTGGACGGTGTACCCGGTGTCAACGGAGTAGAATATCCGAACGCAGCTTTAATCGATTTATCTGTCTAGGTCTACTAGTTTTATTTTAATGCAGACATAGCCGATCTCGATCAAATAATATCTCATGCACCTAAACTATTAATTTTATATATAGTATGATAAAGTCATGTGCCTGGCCACATCAGATTTTTTTATATTGTAAAATTACACTTGTTCTCGATTTTGAGCCCCTTGGGGCACGTGTTAATAAATTCATTGATCTCAAATGTCACAGAAATTAAGTATGGATATAAATAAATAAATTGAGAGGGATCCTGCAGACAAAAATTAAAAGTTGATAATATGGACCACCCTAATGTAGGTACACCATGTTTTGTAAGACAGCCTGTACTGGGTCATGAAATTTAAGCGTCTATGAAAAAATACTGGTTTCCGCTAACTGCATACGAAAATTTATTTCCACTTCAGATGCCAGAGTTTATTGGTGAAGCTGTCATCACACTACGAAGTTTTACCACCCGCTCGCTGTTCCCGGCTGTTAGCAGCCGTCCAAAATGGTCCATAATCGTAGTGCAAACCTTCAGCAGCTGGCAGTGGAAGCAGCGATTCTTTGGCAGCTGAGGACTGCTAAACGGCAGTAACTATCGGCCAATAAAACATGGTAGTGTGACAAAAGCTTTATCTTTGGAACAACACTTAGCACGACTGACCTTGGATAAACACCTTACCAATGAACACGGGCCTAGTGTATAAAATTGTGCCAAAAGTGGAAATAAGTATTGGCATGTGTTTAGCGGAAAACAGTATTTTTTCATAGACACTTCAATTTGATCACCCGGTATAGTACCAAACAGTAGTGAATTTGCAATCAATTGTGTCAAGTGAACTACCTAGAATAATAAACACTATTTAACAAACAGTGGTGACAACAGTGGTGTTAAATACCCGGGTATTTATTACCAAGGGTAAATACCCGGGTATTTACCCAAAGTGGGTATTTATAGGGGTATTTATAAACATAATATTGTTATTAAAAGTAGTAAAAGGAAATATTTAATTACTAAATAAAGGTTTTTCTTTTATCAAAAGATATACTCTTATAACAAAATAAAGGTTATTCCTATACAAAAAAAAATTTTTAATACAGAATAAAAACATCAGTCTCATCTGACGATATATCAAGAGCAGACATTTCCTTGTCATCATCGTCCATTCAATCGTGTAAATCTTCCATATATTCCAATAAAAAATTTCAAAAACTTTTTTGAAAATAATAATAAATACGTAGATTGCTTTGTTGTTTTGAATACATAGGTATTTAAATAAATGTAGGTACCTACAAAAGTACGTTTTTGTAAAAAAAAATCTATACATCCAAACATTTTAGGTTAATTTTAGGTGGAGATGCTTCAAAATAAGATCACTACCTCTGCGGTAGACTACACTGTCGGACACCACGTGACACCCTCTTCTTATTTTGAAACAACTCCTAAAATTTACAACTATCAAAAATTATTCCAGATGTACTACTATAAATTAATTTTACAATGGTAAAATTGTACTGGAGATATTTAGAAAATTTGAGAAAAAGTTGGAATCGTCAACCAAAAACATAAAAATTATACCTTTGTAAACTAAATTTTGACTTACCAAACATATATCAGTAAAAGCATCAGCGCTTGCTTCCGGTGATACTTGAAACAAGGCCCCAACAACAAGCAAATTATTCGTGTTTCGAGTATTCGACAGCTCATTGTACACAGTATACTTCAGCAACGGGTACAAATTCTCCGGAAAGGAGAGCACCATCTCCTTTAAACAATTATTGAAGAACGTCACCATCGGCTTGTTCTTAATTCGCAATTTACTAAGCTGGGCAACAACTTCTAAATCTCTTTGTGTACTCGTCGAACAATTGTAGCACAGATACGCAAGTAGTTCCTGTGAAGGCTTCATCAATTTGTGATTAGGAAGCCACATCTCCACTTTGGAGACAGCTATAACACGAATCTCGACAAGACCGGACGCAATGCTCAAAAATCGAACAAAATTTTTTGTTATGTTGTCAGGCTGCGGTCGTCTTGTTAATTGTTCTTTGATCGCTTCCAGGCAGATCTGTTCGACAATTTCTTGGGCTTGCGTGTAGCGGGAATATGTGGGAATGTTCCAAACATTAACAATTGCTTTATACTCGGCTAGACCTAAAAGTAATAAATAAGCTGGTAAAATCAATAATAAGCTTGAGAAAAAAAGAAAGTATCACCCCACGGTTTTAACGGCAATGGTTTGATTGCAAATTTATTTGATATGTAAGAGTGGTCTCATTTCTGAGAAATGCGGAAAATGAATAGCAAAGTGAATATGATCTGCACTTATTTTTCTAATGTTTCTTTCCAGTTATGATGCTGATTTTTAAGTTGGTCTGCTCCCACCACTGTATCAATCAGGATGTATTTTTAATAGTTTTAGCAGCTCATTTATTTTAAACGACCAATGTAAGTACAAAACATGAATGAAAAAAAAAGAATGAATGAAAATAACAAGAAACACAGTTACAAAAATACTGAAACAAGTCTTTTACTTTACTTTGTTCTTCATGTTAAAGAACAAACTGAAGGAAAGAAACGCTTAGATATTTTCAGCGATATTACTAAAAAACAATCTAATGAATTTTGATCGGACATTCATATACAAATAGAGTACATTCTTTCCATTAGATGCAGTGTATGCATACAGTGCGCGCTAGGCTGGTTCAAATTGGCTATTTTTATTTAGAAAGCAACGATCCCCCAAATCGTTTCCAAATCCAAAAAAAGCGGACACGTATTTTTTCTTTTTTCGAAATTTTGATTCTTAATGGTGCCTGTCGAGGCCTCAAATTTACATAAGAAAATGCATGGGAAAAAGACATTTTTTGGTATTTTTCGAATAATTATTCGGAGTTTGGGAAACCTTAAGACTAAAGTTATAGGACTTGTAGAGGACTTTCCAAGGAAGAATTTAACCTATCATACGTATGGATTTGATGCCCCCAACCCGCCCCCACAGCGCCCTGAAAACTACCCTTAAATAAAAAAATGTAGACTCTTCAGAAAATTGACCCTTCTAATTATTTCATTCTCTTTTTTTCTCAGTGGGATGTTTATAAACATTTGTCAGTTAATTTCCATTTGATTAAACAAATTTTATTTGTTTAAATAATCCGCTTTTCTCGAAAATCCGTCTGAATTCTGTTTTCTGAGTTCGAAATGACAGTTTATTATTTTAGAGTGACATTATTCTCAAAAAAAAACTCCTATTGTTGAAACAATAAATTATTATTCATTTTCAACTTTTTTCTAATTATGGTAGAAAATTCAACTTTTTTGAGAAATTAAATTTCACCATTAATGTATTTGATATTAATATCACCATTATGCATTTGAATAATATTTTATTATTTAAACAATGGAAATTATCCGAAAATATAAATGATGTCACTTGACAATAGCAGTTGACCAGACCGATCTAAAAAAATGAATGTTGCAAAAAAATTGTTTAAACAAATGGAATTTGTTTAAATAAATTTGGGTTTATTAGCTAATAACATAGGCAAGATACTTCGAATATGAAATTTATAAGTTAATTTCACAAAAAAAGCTGACTTCTACCATAATTAGAACAGTTGCAAATTAATAATAATTGATTGTTTAAACAATAGGAAGAATTTGTTTAATGAATAATGTCACTCTAAGATAATAAACTGCCATTTCGAACTCAGAAAACAGATGTCCGAAGGAGTTTCGAGAAAAGCAAATTATTTAAACAAATGGAATTTGTTTAAACAAATGGTAATTACCTGACAAATGTTTATAAACATTCAACTAGACTTATAGTAATGATTTCTATGAGAAAAAAGAGAATGAAGTGATTAGAAGGGTAAATTTTCTGAAGAATGTACATTTTTTTTTTTTTCGTTTAATAGTAGTTTTCAGGGCAATGTGGGTTGGGTTGGGGGCGTCAAAGCCATATGTATAATACCTCAAATTCTTCATTGGAAAGTCCTCTACAAGTCCTATAACTTTAATCTAAAGTTTTCCCAAACCCCGAACAATTATTCGAAAAATACCAAAAAATGTCTTTTTCCCATGCATTTTCTTATGTAAATTAGAAGCTCGACAGGCACCATTAAGAACCAAAATTTCGAAAAAAAGAAAAATACGTGTCCGCGTTTTTTTTTGATTTGGAAACGATTTGGGATCGTTGCTTTCTATCATCACAAAAACTTTTGCAATGCATTTTTGAACCACCCTAGTGCGCACAGATTGTATGGAAACATTAGAAAGTCTCTGAGGTGGTTTGTTATTTTAAACAAGTCAAACAAGTCGATTTTAAATTACTAAAATATAAATTTTTATGAAAAAGTAAATTTCCGACCATCAAATGTTACTGACTTATGCCGTCATCACCATTTTTTAATCGCAAGCTCTTATATTTTTGACTTATTTTGGTAATTGTATTAACTGAAACATGATAACTGGTAACTGATAACCATAACATTTTATGGCATCACATCAAACTATTCAGAAAAGAACGATAGAAAATTGTGAAATATTAATTGAACTGCATGAATTATATAACGTGGATTTTATGAATAGAAAATAAAATTGTGTTTTGGGTAGAATTGAACCTGAAGACGAATCTGGACCAAAAAAATTCTATCGTGTCAGATTTTAGAAAAAGTTGAAATATAAAACGCGCGAATTTGGTAATTTGCAAATTTATAACAGGTGAACCCATGTACTAGAACCTCAAAAGGTTAAATAAAAGTAAATAGAAAGTACAATGATTAATACTTTTACCTGAAATCCGGAAAGTTCGTCCAGCTTGATTTTTTTAACATTTACACCGAGGCTTTAATTTTCTAATGTAAGCAGAAAGAATTTACTAACAATATTCGAAATAATCAATGTATAGTAAATGGTGGGTTAACAGGCGGGATGTAAATTTTTAAATAAGTTAAAAATTACAGCCACAACCTGGATTTGAACCAGGGACCCTTGTGTCGCTAGCACAATGCTCTCATCAACTGAGCTATTAGGGCCTATGATATATGTCATGGAAAATTGTCTTGTGTTTTTTGTTAAATAAATGAATATCACCTATAAAAAATTGTATTTTTTTAAAAGAAAAAAAGAACGTTTAATTTATTTATTACCAACTCCAACCGCCAACTAAAATAAGGTTCTATCTTTTTTTTTAATTACAAAATTACGAACAAATGAGACCACTGCCAACTTTTTTTATGGTGATATTCGAAGTCCGCATGTCCACATTAACAAAAAAAAAGTATATTTAGGTAATTTGTTGACAAGTGTTATATTAGTAATATTTTAAAATTTTTTCAAAAAATATTTAATCATATTCGAAACTTACTCTCATCATCGTCATTTAAATTTATCGTCAAAGGACTATTACTATCGCGTCCCACTGGGGTCCAAGTCTCGGTGGCCAATAGTAGTTTTGGAGGTTGCTTTGTACCAAATGCGGTCACAATATTATCCACAAACGGCTTGCATAATGGATTGTCAATCCAAACTCGATCTCCAACAGCATCTTCCACGTATAACTGCCCAAAAAAAGAAGACCATAACATAACAAAAATTCTTGTTATCCAATTCCACGAACAAGACAATACAATTTTAATAAAATCAAAATTAGGCAGCTTAATATAATTATCTTACCTTGACAAAACTTTCTGGCCAATGTCCCATCTCGTTGAAAGCATATACCAGTATATTTATGAAGAGGATTTGGTTGTAGGGATTGGCTTTTGTGGGCGCCTTGAGGCCCGCTATGATGTCCCTGCGAATCGAGCAGAGTAAAGCCGATACAATGTAGTCGTTGGTGAATAACGTAGGCTTGCAGTAGCAAATTAATAACAGCGTACTATAGAGAACTTTGCACGGCTTGAATCTCTGTGACTTTAACGTTCGAATAGCTCCTAGTATGTAAGATATCTGAAATGAAAATAAAGTTTTAGGAAAAAAATAATAATAATTATGATACAATAAGCAGCGCCAAACACGCTATAGGCATTTTCAGTTTTTACCGAGATTTATTATTTTGTTGGCGAGTAGTCAGTAGTCAGAGTAGGAGATAGTCAGATGTTTTTTTTACCTAACTTTACAACAAGTACTACAGAAAACATCTGGTGTTTGACAGCACAAAGTTATTAATTCTAAACAAAAAACAATACGCACCGCTTTATCAGGATTCCCTGTTTGCAAATTATTAAAAACCAAATCAATAAGTTCGCATGGGTCGCATTCCATTGCCATGCTCTCCCAGGGCTCCACCCCCGATTGTCCAGATCCAGCGCGGTCGGAAGGTAGGAGTGTGGACATGCACTGTGCGGGAGCCCCCGCAGGTCTATTTGGCAGCGTAACTTTCATCTTTTTCAATGGCGCCGTTACAGGCAATGCCGAAGTGTTCTCTCGTTTCCTGTCCGCTGGACCTTTAGACGATGTGGGTGGCTTCTGCAACGGGGCACTCCGCTTCGGATCATTATCCCTCGATGTTGACTGTTTTGAACCCAATGGGATGAAAGTATCCGGTGGTTGTTGTGTTATTTTACTTTTGGGTCCCCTTGAACCCATTATAGGTTTTCCTCTATCCATTCTGTGTTGTTTAGTTCATTTGAAGACGTTGTTGAATGTTTATGAGTTTTATTACCAGAGGATACTCAGAGGAGGGAATACAATTAATTGATATAAAAATAACACAAACATAACCTCTGACATTTACGGCTGTCTGCTGCCATCTACTTGTGACAGCTAACACTAAAACTGTCTTGTACATATTTCTGTCTCGTTGGCGGCTTGTATACAAACTGCATTTGTGCTCCTCATATCCAATAATTGTCTGTTTGAATCTCGTTTGAATAATGACTTCTTTATTCAACGGAACTGTCTTCATTATACGAAACTACTGTCAAGGCTGTCAAAACCTACATGATTTTTTTAATTTTATTTGATGTAAAGTGGAATTTTGAGTCGTAGATAAAACGAACCCAGTGAGCACAAACGTCGTTGGGATGTTGAGTTTCGTCCCGTTTATGTTGCATTATGAACGTTCAATATCTGATGTCTATGTAACGTTTCATATGGGTGCAAATTATACATTGACGTCCTATTAATGTTACAAAAGTAACGTTACAATGTGACATCAATATGATGTTGCATGTATGTTTTATACAAGGTAGGTTGAAAATAAAACATCTATGAGGTGTTGGGAAGTGATATATACCTATTTGTGATTCGCGACTGGGCGATACCATATACGAAGTTGTGGGGATGGTTGGGTGGTGGTGGTGGTACATGCGTTGTCGGTTTACGAGTTTGCATTTTGCAATCGGTAGTTCGCTGGCTGGTAAAGTCGACGGTTGTATGAGCTTGTTCTTTCGCATCTTTAAACACAATTACCTCAATTACCTACTATGGAGTTGCCCAGTGGTAGTGCAAGTCATGCAAGTGGATCTAAAAAGGTAAGAACGTCTTATAAGAGCTTCGATTAATTGGTAGACATTAGACAGCAGGTTAATATATCTAACTGCGTTGATCTCTCGGTATCGTAAATATCGGATTTGATTTTGTTTACACGATGCGTACGGTACGGTTTGCATGATGCCAATGAGTACGGTAATTATGCTTATTATGATTGGATAACGTGTCTTACGTCAACGCGTCTAGGCATATATGAGGAATATGTACCCAGCCAGCACAAAAATATCTCGGCGATGTTCCTGAGATGTTGAAGTCATAAATTGATCATCCGGAAATAGATCCCAAAACAATCGTCAGGATGTCACATAACATCCATGTAACATTACATGAATGTTCAGTGATAAGTTACATTTATAACATTAATGGGACCAAAATGAACAATTTCTTCTACACTGAACATCTATGCGATATTACATAAACATCAAAATTTAACGTTCATAATGGAACAAAAGTCAACGTTCTTGCGATGTTAAATGTCCCATTGTGCTGACTGGGTACGTATTTACTATTTCGTTTTTTTAAGTTAAAATTTCTATAGGTGTCCATCACCAATGAGCGGACGGAAACGCATGTTTTGAAAGCTATAGATGTTGCACAGCTGTACAGCAGTTTACCCGTTGGTTGTGCATAAAGTGCATACGTTCGCCGTGCCGACGCCGGCTTTTGCGGATAGCAGGCAGAGTTGGTATGCTTAAAACAATTTGTTTTAAACCAGTGTTTTAAACATGTTTTAAAACAATTGTTTTGTTTTAAACTTTTTGTTTTAAATATTGTATTTTAAACGTGTTTTTAACTACTAATATTTGAACAGTCTTTATTTGTTTTTCATAAAATATTACTATACAATATACAATATCAGTGGTAGCAAGTAAAATAAAAATGAACGTTTATTATAACAACCCTGGTAACAAGTATTGCGCCTAAAATATAATTCGTATCTAATATAAATGTTAAATGATAATATAAATGTTGAAACAAAAAGGTTGAAAAGTTTATTTTAAAAAACTCACTTTATACAAACAAGCATATTAATACATATCATTTGAAACGTAATTTTGCATTCTATCAATATTTATCTATACCCATCCATTGTACTTTCATAATAAAACGTTTAATATGTTATTCTGTATAATTAAATACGAATTAATACTTTTAATTATTATTATTTTATGTTCTTGAATACTCTTTCTATGGACGTAACATCGAAGCAAAACTGATATACACATACATACCTACATATTATTTAGGGCAAATGAACATAAGCAAATCACACACAATAGCAACAAGTAATCTTTGTGATACCAATAAATACTGTTTTTATTATGTTATTTTACTCTTTCAATGTTTGACCATATCATTTTTGTTTTTTTTAGAGACAAACATCACAAGGACCAAATGAAGAGGGATGAAGATAGTATATACTTCATCGTATATAGTTATATAATTAAATATTTAGTAACTTTTATATTTTTTACTTTATCTTAAGAATAAATTTTAGTTTGTGAATTTGTGCTTTATTGTTGTATTAGTGGTATTTTTGTGATTACCTATGTTTGTAATATTTGAACAGTCAAAATCGTAAGTTTGGTCGGTAGTACAACATCTAACTACTCTACAGGTAAGTATGCATTAACATCTCATTCACCAGCCAAACGAACGGCAGGTATAATAAACGGTATCGCTTGCATACTGTGTAAAAAGTATATAGATGTACATTAGAAGACATCGTCGTATATCGCTGTAAAAAGTTTAAAATTGTTGTGTTTAAGTGGCAAAAACGCTCCTGACAGGATAAAATCAAAGTTAGGAGGTTTTTGTCACTTTAACACAAAATATTACCCTTTTTACAGGTATATTGCGATATCTTCTAATGCACATCTATTTGCTGGTCTTTACTTACTCGCATAACTGTTAAAATAAAATATTACATAGTCGTTTACCGCATACATCCATGCGAGGTTATTAGCAAACATCGCATATATGTCCTCTGAAACACCCCTGCGAAGTTATTAAAAGACATCCTATCAGCGTCTAAAGTCATATCTCGGTGATGACCCAACGTAACATCGCATAGATGCCCTCTGAAACATCTATGCGATTAGCGGTTTCTGATTGTAAGTAAGCGACATAAGAGGTTTATATGACATCCCAGATATGTTTTTGGGATCTACTATAGAACGTTACAGTTGTGACTTTAACATCTTAGCAATGTCCATGAGACGTTTTTGTGCTCACTGGGAAGTATTCGCCTCGCACATAACGGATATAAATCGCTCGCATGTTTAATGCTCGCGATCTACATATTTCCTTAAAATTATGCGCTCGTCAGCTATTGATCCAATTTATTTTTTATTTATTTTCTGTTTTATGTTAATTTTAAGTTTGTTTCCTAAGCTTTAATCACATACATAGTCGATATAATAATATGTACAAACCATTTTTATATCTATCTCGCTAAACATGAATATATGTGTGCGTGGATGTGAAAACGGACCAGTTGTCCGTTTCTAGTTACGCAGATAATCGCAAATAAAGTTAAACTGGTTCAAAATATACATTTTTGTTTTATTCGCTAATTGGTCTCTTTATTGTGTTTTTTATAAGATGTTTTCGTCTGAAACCCGTCTGCGGTTGGAAACGCATGAAAAAATGCGTTTTTATTGCGAACGAAAAAGGGACCAGTTGTCGATATCACGCTACGCTCTAGCGCACTACGATGTTGCCGCATACAGTGGCACAAACAAATGTCCGTGTGATAGCAGTTGATAAACTTTTTTGTACAAAATATAATTACAAAGTTATATAATATTCCGGGACAATCACTACGCTCAAATTAACTTGAGTTTGTTAACATTTTTGTTTGTTTAACTTGCTGTTTGTTTGTCTATTTGCTTGTTACGTTCAAATCTTGTAATCGATATTTTTCCTACTTCCCAGTGACCAATCGAGTTAAAATTTTGCATGTGGACAGATTTCTGGTGAGAACACATGAAAAATTTTGGAAACTTTTCCAAAATTAGAAAAAATTTTAAAATTTGGAAAATTTGTCCAATAGGGTATTTGACTATTTTTGGAAAACCATCTTAATGTGTTTATTCCTTTACTCTACATTGTAAATGCATTATTTTTTGTAATTATTTCCTCAATATTTCATAAAAATCAGCGTTAAAAATTGAATCACAAAAAGTCCCGCCAAAACGATATTTTCTGTTGTGTGACGTCACCGGTTAGTGATGTCAAGATGTCAAGATGATGTGATGGCAAGTTGTCAAATCGGCCCATATGGTCTGTCAGCATCGGCATCGTCGCCGTTTGGTAATTGTGTTGTATGATGTGTTGTTTTCACAATTTCTACATAAAAATGGGTTATAAATGGTGTATAAATCCACAATGCAGAGATACGTCAAGAAAAACTCCGGATAAACAATTTGTAGCTGTTCCGCAAGATTTGAAACTGCGAAGAAAGTGGTTGGCTCGTAGAAACCCAAATGAAATAAATAGCCGCCAATACAAGTGTTTTCTGTTGTGAAGATTACTTCGACATAAGTAAAACTGACTAGAATAAGTTATCTATCGTATTTTCGAAAGGTATTATCTGATCTGACAGCTGAAGGTTAGGGCTATCCTAACCTACAAAGTTATGCTTACATGACGCTTTCGTGCTATTAAATTCAAACGGGAAAAGCATAAAAGCGCGTTCGGATAACCCGGTATTTTACGGTGAGAGTGACGCGCTGCATAACAGGCGGACTAACGTCATACGGCGTTTATCTGCATATAAGAGAGAGACAGCCGACCCAAGTTATCTGAGCATTGCTCTCCCCATACGATACCCTGACAAACCGAACGCGCTCTAAGGCGGACTAACGAATGACATCACTGGAGACTGACCCAATTACAGAGCGTTTTCAATCACGTGATAGGACGTGAATAAAATTCAATTTTAATTTTGGTTTTTCATAGAGCTAAAGCATTTTTTTTTTTGAAAAGTAATAACAAATAGTTTTCTTAAACTGTAATCTATTAGGATGACTATAATACATGCCATATTTTTAATACAGTCAAATACCCTATTGAGTTGAAATTGCATGTGGACAGATTTTCGCTGACAATAACATGAATCAATAAAACATCTTAAAGTTTTTTCAAAATTTGGAAAAAAATTAAATTTGAATAATTTGTCCAATCGAGTTGAAATTTTGTATGTGGACAGATTGCCGGTGACAAAGCTTGAAGAAATAAATAAAATGAATAAAAAAATGGAAAATTTTAAGAATCATTTTCAATAATTGTATTTTTGTTTATAAAGCGTAGCTTATAAAAATATGAGTTTTCATATAAATTATTTATTATTATTTATTATTTTTTTTTTTGTATTTCCATGTTTTGTGTACCTAGTTATGTTTATTTCTTATCATTAAACGTTTAAAATAATTTGATAGTATCTGATTTATTTGTATTTTATACGTCGTCAGATTGAATTCGTAAATTTTGATTTTTAACTGACATGTGTTGAAATAAGAGAGCTGCATAATTATGTTACAGGAAATAGGACAAGTTGCAAATTTACGTAAATTTATTATTATAAACATCTAACATCAGATCTTTCTGTTTTCTTCCTAATCCGACAGTTAATTACATGTTTAGTCGCCATATTGAATCCGCCGTTTTGAATTTTATACATCTGACAACGATTTGGAATCCGAAACCTTCATTTATCAAATGTTTAATTTTTATATGAATCCGACAATTAATTACATGTTTGGTCGCCACATTAGATCCACCATTTTGAATTCTAGAAATCCGAAATCAGATTTGGAATCAGTGACCCCAAAAACCCCTTACGAGAATGCTTGAGTCTTCTTAAGACTCGAGAGATGAAGATACCTAGTTTACACGATTTTGTAGCCCCAGGCCTATAAAAAACCTATAAAACCTAAACGGAATAATGAAATAATAAATTCTACTAAAAATCTTGAAACTAATATTGAAATTGTTCCAAAAATGTTGGAGTCAGCGTAACTTCCAAATCTGCGTGAAGTTATTAACTTTTAAACTTTGGAAAAGTTTGAAGCGTCACGGCTTAAAATGTTGGAGTACCTTTGCCATAACTTATTCTATCTAAAAACACTCATAACTCAACTAAAATGTTGTCAATGAAAATATTGTATTGAGAAATGTACACAAACATTGCGATAACATAACATGGCTACATTTACACAATGTTTAGCGGGATGTTTATTTGCCTGATCTATGTTGAGAGGTTCAACCTCCAACAAAAATTACGTTCTTTGAGGCAAAAAAGTGTTTTAGAGACTCCAATTTGAAGATTGTGTTTCGAGAACAACGCATCAATCGTGTCGGTGTAATATATTCTAAATTCTCCTAAGTTAGAGATAATTATGTTTTTTTTAAAATTCCTCTTCTATAACACTACTTTGCAGTCAAAATGTACACTATGGGTGCGACTATCTTTTTTCTTATGAACTTAGACACTTAGAAAATACATTTCTTGTATTCACACCTGAAGTTTTTTCATGAAAATCTGTTGACGTTACTGACGTGCATGGTGAGAGGTACCACTAGGAAATGAAGACCACTGAGAGGCGCTATCAGGGATTTTGGAATCAAAGAATGATCGGCGATTATATATATGGTTCCTCATAAGAGAAACAGATATCAACAAGAACAGAATGCGAAGCTGGAACCAACATTATGTACTTGTAATTTCATATTAGGTATATCGAAAACATTACCATAAAAATAAACTGAATGAATCAAATTGTTAAATAGAGAAAAGTTTGAATTTTGGAAGATTGGTACCTATCAATCATAATTGATCATAACTTCGGTATTTTTACATATATTTTTATCATAAATGCCTTGTTCTTTTCGTAAAAGAGCAAACTCTACGTAAAAAAATAAGAAACTGACCATATTTCCACAATTTTCATCGGGAGGGCGGTCGGAAGGGTGTTGAGAGGGGTAAGACTCCGTCCGTGAACGATGGGGAGTCACATGGAATAGAGGTCTGCGCCGCGGTGCGCTGGATCCGACACGACTGGTGTTCCAAATAGTAACACCGCAGAAAAAAATCTAAAAAATCATATATCGAAAACGTTGGATATACGTTTTTTCACTTCATCACAATTCTGCATCAAAACGTGCCCGAAAGGAAATTATGTAGGTACATAAAATAATTAAAATGTACGTGACAAAAAATAATAATAATAATAAGGTAATAGAAATAAATTGAACGATCCATGAACAAATTTTATTTTTTTAAACCTTACCACATCTTTTTTCAAAAAGCACCGTAAATAAATAAACATGCTAAAATCTAATCTGACACG
The DNA here is from genome assembly GCA_963966075.1 of Aphodius sticticus. Taxonomy (NCBI): domain Eukaryota; kingdom Metazoa; phylum Arthropoda; class Insecta; order Coleoptera; family Scarabaeidae; genus Aphodius; species Aphodius sticticus. The sequence continues at coordinate 25,009,126 of OZ014509.1, forward strand.
TGGACGTCGTGGTCGTGCAGTGGTCGTGGATCCACTGTGACACAACAAATACATATAAAATGAATGTTGGTATCACACTATGACCAAGTGAGCAGTGACTTGTTGTGATCAGTGATCACTGATCGGAGTGATCATTCACTAATCACTATAACCACCAAATGCATATTATAACGCTGTCCTTTCTATTCTTATCTCTTGGTGGTGCTCGGTGCTCTAGTCACAAGTGCCCTCTATTGTTAAAGAGTGACATCGCACCAAACGGTGATAATAAATTTTTATTTAGCGACAACTAATGGATGCCAGTTTTAATTGTTTATTTTAAAATAGTGATTCAAATAGATAAACACTGATATATAGTTATGTTTTTGCATAAATTATAATTAACGATTGATGAATTTTATTGTCAACCTGCTTGCGTTGCGTTCTCACGCGATGTCGAAATATCGATAGACGGAAGCGAGGCGAACGTGGCGCTATCTGTTTTCGAAGAATGGATTATCCCGTGTCCGATTTTAGTTCTTCTTCATCTCGCTGATTCCTCGATGGTTCCGTCTCCCTCGGACACGGTCCTTAACTGGGCCCGTATTATTCGAGTCAAGTGCTCGATGGCAATGTGAAAACTGGCTGTCAGAACTCGGAGGCCAGACCCAGAACAGAACCAAGGAATACCGTAATTGTTTTTTTTTCGTTTGTAATTTGTACGCGTGTGTATGTGGACATGGTATGTAGGGACGGAACACGAACAAAGGCAACTCGAACGATTGTGGTGTAACCCGTGTAGGACTTGGTTAATGTGATAGTAGGTGAAATATGGACGACAGTACCGAAAGTACGGACTCGGCCGCTATCCCTATAGCACAGGGGTGTGGCACAAATTCGGAAATTACGATACAGATAAGTCCCACGACCGGAGGGGACTTCACACTAAATGTAGAACCGAATATTACTGTAGAAAACTTGAAGAAACTCGTCTCCAAGAAGCTTAAATTGTCTAGGGATAGGATTTGTTTATTGTTTCGTAACAAGTAAGTCCCACCGTTCAATCATCTCGATGATTAACCGAATATAAATTCTTAATGCGTTTTCGTATTGTTCGCAGGCAATTGCAAGAAGGGGTCATCTCGCAGCATGGTGTCTCGAACGGCTCGAAAGTTACGCTACTACCAAACGTGGAGGCGGGATTAATCGTAGGTTCAATCTTTATAGTTAAATATATGCTTCCAAACTGACCCAAAGTCAGCGTATTTAATTTTGCTTTATCACCAAACTATTGTTTATATTCTGAGCGGAATGCAAATGCAATATTATCTGACCTTTGTTGGACAGACAATGCACTAAGTAATCAACAAGTGCAATTCTTCATTTCATATTCGGTATCAGTCAATATAACTCTTTCGATGCCTCAATTGTTCTTTATTGCTCGATAATAGCTATAATAATTTGTAGTTTCCTTAAGTGAACTAATTATTTACCTTAGATTTTCTAAAATTAACTCTTTAGTTTGGTTATAATATAAGGCTTGTTGGTGTACTGCTATATTTCGTTCTATATTTTAAATATGGAGTAATAATCGTGATCTCCGCTTGAGATAGTTTTTCTTCATAGCATTTTATTTTTATGGGCATAAATTTTAGCCTTTGCCAACAGCAGGTTTTGTCAGTTTATATTTGCAGTTTTTTTATCTTTAAAATAAATAATTATGAGAACTTTCAAAGTTGAAAGAGTTTTGCAGAGACTACTAACTTCGAAAGAAAACAGTGTTTTTATTATAATTAGTTATTTAATCATCTCCTTTTTGAGAGATCCATTTTTAAGATGACAACATGCATTACCTGATAGAATGAACTCATGATCTTCTAAATTCTTTTCTGTTGCTTGTTTTTGCTCCAGCTTCCGTTCATGAGAAACTCCTCTTCTTGAACAATGCCTTCCTCTGTGTTAGTAACTTCTTGTGTTCTTGATTTCCATAGGACTTGTACTATTTTGGACAACAACCCATTTGGAAGACCAACACATCTGATGTTTTAGCTTCAATTTATTTATAACTTTGTCTTATGTCTTTGTTTCTAATGTTATCACTTAGGGATGTACGTTACGATTCTTCTGAATTATCTCATTTTGTTAACCTGCATGCAATAGTTTTGTGTCTTACGCCCGGTTGTACCACCACTCGCAAACCGTCTGATCAGCAGACCGGTTGATCAAAGGTGACCGATGATCAAGGAGCGATGCGTTGTACAAAGCCCGGTCGGCTGCCGGTTAGCCGATCAGATGATTTGGCGCGGTTGGCAGTACTTGTCTACCAAATGCCAGTACATTTAATAGAAATTACGTGAAAAGTCCGCAACCAAACTAACACAACAAATAAAGCGGTAACCATATAAATATCGCGCTGAACTGTTAAAACTTTAAAATAGGCCATTGTAGATATTATAATACATTATTTATTATAGCAGACATTGAGTTTTTACTATAAGAGATATTTATTTATAAACCTTTTGTTTATTATTTTTTACATTGGAAATTTGTTTATCATTGATATTCTCAACTTGAAATCAATTTGCTGCCTATTTATGTCAATACAAATAGAATTTTAGTTATAAACTGAAATGAATACTTACCCTACCCATTTTCAAAGTGATAAACTAAGCAATTTTAATTAATCTCTACGGTAAATGGAGAAATGCTGGTGCAAATAAAAGATTATAGTAAATTATTTATTTAACCAAACTATACATGATTAGTTATCAACTAATCCTTCAATATTCTTCAATTTAGATATTTTTTATTGCATCGTTGCTCTGGTTATCAATGTTAACATGATCATCCATGTTTCCATCCATTTTATGGACATCCAACCAAAACTCTCTCGTTCGAATTAAGGAATCGTTGAATAGATGTTGGTCTTCTGTTTATAGATTTCCGTCATTGGATAAGGTTTAACACCATATCCACTAATTTAAAAATCTCAATTTTCAAGCTCCGCTTTCACTTGGGAATTATGGAAATTATGGGCATCTGGTCACGATAGCTGGCTATCAGCTGGCCGGCTAACGGCATACAAAATTTCAAAGTTTTAGTGTGCTACGGATCACCTGGACATTCAAAGAAAAGAACTTTTTGCTGTTTCTGTAATTTTCAGCCACTTCACCACCAGGCGGCGACTGGATTTTTAGATAATGTGAACCTACTCCAAAACTCAACATCGGTCCACTTTTCAAAGTGATTGGGCCAGTCTCTCAAAACTGGCTGCAGTCGTGGATGCTGCATCATGTCCACCAGATAATCTTTATCTTCGGTCACATCCCCAAGAAACTCCATTCTTACTGGATCTAAAAGCAAAATAATTAAAAATATTAGCAAAAAAAATGCAAACATATGATAATGTATACGGAACTGATATTATAAATACTGCACTTATTTTTCTAGTACCTACTTACCAAAATTAAACCAACAGATTCGTTCGTTGATGTCAATAATAGATGTAAACACAAACAATTATAGGTTAGCGTCACTCAAGCGCCTGCCATGCGTCTGCGCGCCATCTTGATCAAACGATCACCGGCCAATATATGGCGGTCAACTTGAAGCGTGGTTACGGTCCAATCAACTTCTAATCAAGGTTGGTACAACGAAAAATGCTCCGCTGACCAATGATCAACGTGATTGGACGGTCATCAGAGTTGGTACAACCGGCCCTTAGTCAGTATAAAATGAAATAGGTATTTGGACAATTTTATAGGCTGATCAACAGATCTTTGTGTATTGCCTAAAGTTACATGCAGGGGCGGGGCGCAGGCGGCGCGCCCCCCCCCCCCCCTTGGCGCGAATTTGTTGGTACGGCGGAGAAGAAAGCAATTGTGATGTTACCGGCTAGGTCTTGTATGTGTGTTTTTATTTGGTTGATTGTAGCGGTTATATGAAAAAAGCTTTTATAAGCTTTGCACCAGACTTCATGATACCCATAGCTCAAGATGGCTTTTAGCCCTTTTGAGTTTTTTCTGTATCCGCCACTGGTGACATGAACTAGTTACAATACGATTGTCATGTGTTCAGTCTAGTCTCATTTCTCTGATGGTATGTAAGTAATAATAATAGAGTAATAAATAAGTAATAATAGACAGTAATAAACATTTATCGCTGATAGGTATTACAAATAATAGAAAAGATTGATATGTTAATAAGTAAGATTTATACAACATCTTAATATCTTTTCTTCCTAGTCACAGAAACAAGACAGTATTTTATTTATTTAAACTCAAGTCCATTTACCGTTAGGTGTCGGACAATGTATATACAGTTTCTATGTTACATCTATTGGTATTTCATATATTTTAGCCTTCCATTTTTTCTGTCCTGTGCCAGTCGTCTGGCTTCGCTCCACTGGATGTTCCGCTTTTCTGCAGCCCTTTTTACCTGTTCTTTCCATCTCATTATCGGCCTGCCAACTCTGTTTTTCCCTGCAATTCTTGCTTCAAAAATTTCTTTCGTTTTTCTCTTTTCCTTCATTCTATGTATGTGTCCCAGCCAGCTCAGCTGTCTCTCTATTATTCTTTCTATCGGTTTTATTTTTAGCTCTTCCGTAACTGTCGTGTTTCTCACCTTGTCCCTTCGTGCGATCGCTTTGATATTCCTTAAAAATCTCACTTGTATAGCTGCTATAGTCACAGAAACAAGACAAAGTGTTATCTACATAAATAAATTTTTATACCTACTTAAAAATAATCGAATTTTTTTAGATTTTTTTCTGTACAGAAATGAGGCAGTTCTTCAATAAAAATAATAACAAAACTTATGTATTATTGAGTGGGTAATACATTTATTTGGATACCTCTAAAGCACCATTTAGACAGGACAAGTTTAGTGGCGTAAAGTGTTGGGCTCTGTGAACGTTAACTGTTTTCAGCATTTTAAAATTAATTATTCCCATTTGTTTCCTATAAATTCAATTTGTCACTTGCCTTCAAGTTGAAAGTTTATTTTCGTATTCCTGCAATGCCATGTATCACCTATGCTTTAACCATGATGATATGTGGTATTGCAGCTAGGCCATCGATATATTATTCCAAATATTTCACTAACAATATTACTATACATAAATCAATATAATTCGACGATTTCTTGTATCATATTGTTCTTATGCTTTTCCAGTTTGCTCAGTTCTCCTCTTTGAGGTGACAAACAGCTATCTTTTGATCTAAATTTTAGTTTACCAAGTTTTAGTTGCATGTTGAGGATAATAATCTAGCATGAGTATCAATGTTGGCAGCGAAATGTCAATTATGTACATGCAATTTTATTGCATTTAACCTTTTTGTCCAATTTGGTCCCTGATGGCTGATACCCATGTAGGCCCATACCTATGCCAAGACTTCACTCAGCTGCCATACAGGGCTACCTTTTTTTCTTGATTGTCTCCACTTCAAGTCAAGAACTATCAAGTTCAGATCTTAGCCCAATAGAAGAAACATCTTTGGAAAGCTGGAGGATTTCAAGAGAACGATATCAAACAAGAACTTATCAATTTTGAGTGATTTTTAGAGGTTATTTTTGAAGCATTTGCTTTTCCCACAAAATACTATTTTTTATTAATATACCTATATTAGTTTTTTTTATTGAAGGTTTTATTACTGTGGTCAAGCTCATGCTTATTCTAAAGATTTTCATTATTTTTAAATAGTACTAATAATAGTACTAATAGTACTAATAATAATAATAAAATACTAATAATAATAAACTAATAGTACTAATGGAAAGCAGGCAGAAGTACTTTGATACATACCTTATTATTGTATAATAGTTAAATGATCAACTCGGACAAGATTGGAGTATCTACTTGAAATTTATTTTTGTCCGAACAACAGTTTGAAAAACCTACTATTATATTGTTATTTAAAGTAAATTACTTACAGATACTTGTTAACTGCCTTGTTGTTAACTCTTTTTTGTGCTATTTGTAATTGTCTGAAAATTTCAGATATATTTATTTAACTCACTCAATGCTGGGTTTCAATTTAAAGTTTATTTAAATTAATAAATTACAAATATTATAACAAGGAATTTTCTATAAAACATTTTGATAACTACCTAAATCTTCTTTGTGTATTACCGGTATTCCAATCGAAAAGATTAAAATTAAAATTATTGCACAAATAGTTCAGACAAACTCTAAAATGGCTAAATTTTGAAAAAGAAAAAATACCGGATTTTTTTTGTTAGGTTTATTTAGGTGTTTTAAACATTATATCAAAAGGCTGCACCAATAATACTAGTTCAGTTTTTTTGTGTGATTCATCTGTCTTTTGTGATTATAACTATCAGTTTCTTGGCAAAAATGATTAGTTCACAAAATTTACCATAAAAAAGGGATGTCTATTTTGGTACAACTAACGATTTCAAAGGAATAGGCTTTTGAAATGTTATGAAAAATAATAACTATCATCTTAGGAAAAGTGGAAACAGGGTAAAGTCTTCTTTTTACGTTATAAACAATTTTTAAAAATTCTGATGTTACCAGGCACATGACTTTATCATACTATATATAAAATTAATAGTTTAGCTGTATTAGATTCTATTTGATCGAGATCGGCTATGTATGCATTAAAATAAAACTAATAGAACTAGACAGATATGTCGATTAAACCTGCATTTAAATATTGTACTCCGTTGACACCGGGTACACCGTCCAAATGATACTTACGTGTTATTTGGTGTAAAAAGTGTAACGGCGTACAATATCCGAACGCACCTTATATTGACAGTAGGTAATGCCAAAACATTAGCGTTTGACACTACCTACTGTCATTAGAGTCAAAATTTCTGACATATCCTGGCTACTCGTTTTAATGCAGTAAGACCGATCTCGATGAAATAGAATTTGCTCATGTAGCTAAACTATTGATTGTACCAAAAAATTTCAGTCAGAAATTAGTCAGTATTTCCTCTGCTTTAATTTATTATTTAACTATATTGACGAAATTCCAGAAATAGCGGCTTATTTGCAAAATCTTTCAAAAATGCTAAGACTAAACCTCCAGTTCCTTTGGACCCTTTTCAACAGAATGCTTTTCGGCTCTAAGTTTGGTCATGAAACTTCTAAATATGAAGTTTCGTCCCGATACCTTTAGTAGTTTCTCGGGAATCGTCGCCACAAAATACGGGTACACACGCACACACACACACAGAAATTTTTTTGTACCTCGGTCAAAAATGTTCAGGGAACCCAAAAAGACATATTTCCGCTAAAATCTCAAAAAGAAATTTTTTAGCACGATTACAATACTTTACATACTACGTATGATAAAGTAAAAATTTAAAAATTCAATTTTAAAAATTATAAGAAAGAAAGTTTCAGTGGTCTCATTCTCATTGATTATTACATAAATACAATAATTACAATACTACATCTAGAGATCGGTCGTAACTGCTGCAAACATTTTTATTGAGGGTAAAAAATCACACTTAGTTTTGTTTAAAAGTGTTTTGTTCTCAAATGTTTCATGTATGTCCATCCACCTTTAAACAAAAATGAATTGCGAAAAGTACAGAAAGTGATCAACAGCCTAAATAAAAGTGATGAGCTGCATAACAAACTGGCGGAATCTCCATCATTTTGAGGAAATGTTTCTGTTAACATTTCCTGTGATAGGTGATTTTCTATCATCGACACAACATAAATATGTAGCAACAAGCGCACACTTATAACATTAATAATTTTCTCCCAAATCGTTATTCCATTTTTAATGTTTTTTTTTTGTTCAATTGAAACTCGGTTGCAAACCTTTGGTAGAAGTTTTTATTCAATTTCAGTTTTGTGCAATTATAGGCTGTACGAATGAGGATAAGTTTTTGTAAGGACATATTCACATCTTCTTTATGAGTAGTGATAATGACGGAAAAGTCTTGTTTCATTGAGCTTCTAAAAAGAAAATCATAAAATGTTTATACCTATAAATTTGTATGCACTAATACTTTATTTACATTTGTGGATAACCAAATACCTTAAAAATAACCCTGTAAATTGTTTGTTACAGACACAGAGACCCGAGGTGGGCATAATGCAGGCGTTAGAGTCGCTGAACGACACACAGGTGAACGAGTTCCTATGCGGAAAGGCGCCGTTGAACCTCAGTATGCGTCTCGGCGACCACATGATGCTGATACAGCTACAGCTGAGCACCGTTATGGGGGTGAGGCCCCAATCGTCGTCGGGCGGGTCACAGTCCAGCACCCGGCCCCCGAGTCTTGTGCAGGCGTCGAGAAACCTGCAGCACACATTACGGAGGCTTTCCGCCGACGTTTTCTCTGGACGTGATGAAGGTAAGCTTAAACGCTAGATTTTTTTGCAACAAAATGCATACGTTATATAATTGAATCAAACATGGAGGTATGCCACATTTTTTTTTTTTGACAGATTGAGTATAATTTGTCTTAATTAAGTAATTATAAGTTTTTAAATATCTGTAATAAAAACTTCCAATATAAAAAAAAACTATCTAGGAAAAAAAATTGACTGCAGTTGTAAGTACTCATTGCAAAAATAGTTACAAACTTTGCTTAAAATCTGCCATCAAATATCCCATGTAATCAGATACCATGACTGATATCATTGGAATCTCAAGAAAAACTACTTTCGTCCATAATAAAAAAACGAGTTGGTAATGGTATTTTTGCCATATTGGATTCCTGATAGAAATGGAATGGTACTGTCTTTGAGCATCCAGCTCCATTGGTTTTAGAGTACAAGATTAAGAAAAAGTATTCTAAAATCCATTTTTTTAAAGATATTTGTGGGACTAAAAAAGTTAGTTTAAATATTTTTTCAGGTTATTGATTACAACAAAAATGCACAACTTTGCCCTATCTGTTCAAGCAGTGGCGGCTCGTGATCTAGATAAATGGGGGTTGCAACTTTCAAGTACCTACCAGTTTTATATGACATATCTGTTTTATAGAAAAATATCTTTATTTGTGCACTAACCGATGACTCATTCTTATTCTTAAATACTCTAATTTTACTTATCTTTGGCTGCTACATCCCATGGGTCTTAAATCCCTGTTATTGTTTAGTACTATGCACGGTGTCCCACGTTTTATCCCGCAGAACTTTTTTCAGTTAGTAAATGTGCATAGGAGTAATAAGTTTCATATGGACTTATAAGTTTTTTCAATTCATTAAAAAGTTGCAGCCGTTTGAATTATTAACAAATCAATATTTTAAACGGCTCTAACTTCTTAAGCAATTTAGAAAACCAATAAGTCCATATGGAACTTCTTACTCGGAATTAAATTTACTTTCTAGAAAAAATCAGTAAAAACTTTTATATATTTTAATATGTCATGTTTTGCTGACAATGAGTGCTTCTTAATTCGATCGGTTGAATGATTTAAATCTGTAATACCTGTTTTTGTCCACCGGTCTTCGGCTCCAAACAATAGATAAGGAAAACAGAAAAAAACATTTTTGACGTCACCCAGAAATCCACTCATTTTTACTGTAAACATCAGCATTAGATGTCCTTATAAATGACCGAGATTTGGTCGACACGCATTGTTTTATCACTAAATTAGGGGTAGGCATCCCACGCCTTTTTATTTCGCTCTTATCGATGCTATTTAGGGCCGATATATTCACCTATCGTCAAAGCTGTCGTTAGCCAACGAACAGATTACGCTAACGTTCGCGTTAAAAATGATTCGTCTTTTCACCGATTTGTAAGTTATCGTCAGGCAACGAGCACGTAAACATCGCTAACGAATGTTTTTCGGCAGTATAGTATCAAATGTCGGTAAAAAAGGTGTACTAAATCAACACTTAGATCATAACTTGGACTAATTGCCGCTAGATGTAGCGCCGTAAATGACATTGATAGACATTGACAAAACGTAACCAAAATTCATTCGCACCCATTTCTAACCGCATCAATTAAAAAAGACGTCCAAAAGTAAAAAAAATGGTATGAAAGACGAATTCAGCAAATTCGGCCATATTAACTAAATAATGACTTCAATTAATACAGTACCACGTACGTACGTAAATATTTGTCAGTTTGACTTTTTGTTTGACATTCAGCACATGCTCTGTGACCAATCAAAGTCTTCGTCATTAGTTTACGGCAGGTTCATTCGATCGCTAAATAAATTTGATCGTTAAGCGTATTTATCCGGTCGGTAACGTTAACGACAGGTGAATAGACACATTTTTACCATTTATCTTGTCGTTTAGATGATGAACAGTTTCACGATAGGTGAATATATCGGCCCTAAGACTGCTAAATGGTTGAGCTAATAAACTCTGCACTGAATTCATTGTTTTTTTTTTTAATTTCCTGTAATTTGCACTTCACGGGCAACCAAACTCCACAGCGTACGAGTGTCAACTGTCTACAACCTGCAATGCAATAAAGGTGCGTTTTCGTTAGTGCTGATGTAATGGCAGTGGTAGTAGACGCCATTATAGTACTTCTAATAGAAAATTGCTAGTGACTCATGTTTATGTACATGCAAACTAATATGTGTCACCATCACGAAATGTGAGAAATACTATAATTTCGTCTGCTACCACCGCATTACCTACCATTACCACCAATCGGAACGCACCTTATGCACGTCGCCAGTCGCGTAAGCATGACGTCGCTTCGCTTTTAGACACCACTGGGGACGTGGTCCAGTAGTTCTGGTGTACTGGATACTTGCAACCATTTCAGAGTAAACGAACCAATCGACGCGGCGAAATTCGCTCGCTTGGGCTAAAATGCAGGCGTCGATACGCAGTGCCGACTTACGCTTGGAATTCTCGAGAAAATGTTTCGATATTTTGTTAAATTATATGTTATACATAGATTGTTGCATATTGACTATTACACTATTATTTACATACAATTAAACTCTTTTTTATTCGTTGTTATTTTTGGGGGTTGCGCAAACCTGCAAATGCACGAGCCGCCACTGTGTTCAAGTAAGTAAGATTGCCGATGCATTCCCAAAAAAAAAGAACAGTATGGGTTTCTAGTGGAAACTGAAAAATTAGAGAATTTGTTGATGAGAGCACAAGCTCCTATGCATTATTGTAGTTAATGAACTGCATTTATGTATTGGTAAAATGGGGAATAAACCATGTTAAATCTTTATAGGCCTGTAACTTCTTATTTTTCCTAAATTTTGTGACAGAGAAACACAAACCCCCTCCCATGGGTTTTGAAAAAAAAAATACAGGACAAGAAATGCTGAATAAATAAGTTATTAGTTTGAACTGATATTAGTTCAAATTTGAACTTCAAATTTGATGGAGATTTTATGTTGTTGATGTCATATTTGCTATCAGTAAACAATGAAATTGGCGCTACAACATATTTCATTGAAGGCCATAGTCATACTTTTTGAAGAATTTAGTAAAACATAACAATTCCCTCCTTAAAACTAATTTAAAATATTGTTGACCTGTGTAATCAACTTTACTGTCTAGTAAGCTAACCTTAAAAATGTTAAACGTTTATTAATGAACCGAAAATTAATCACCAACAAAAACTCAATTCAGCTTATTTGCTATCAAAGGTTACAATTCAAAATACAATACAAAAGTCACAGCAACACCAATATTATTGTCTCTCTCCGCCTCTCATTCTATTGTTTGATATTATTGCATTTTCCAACCTTTACTTCATTGTGTATGGAAATGAAGCAATGTGTAGCAGGTAATACTTTATTGTCGATAAAATTTTTAAACTTCTCAAATCTTGAAATATATTATCAATAAACTACAAAGTAAATTTTTAATTACTTACTCTCTGTAAGATATAGTGTCAACTTTGTGGAACCTCGATTATCCCGGCCTTTGCCGGATAATCGAAAACACGGATAATTGTAATATGCAACAAATAATGTAACAAATAAAAACATATACTATAACCAACTACAAGATGCAGGGATGATCTGCCAATTTTCTGCTTGTGAAATTTTTTGGCTTGCCTTGCAGATAGGTCCTGATGTGGAAACATCTTCAAGTTCTCAATAAATTGATTCTTTTAGGGCTTTCCTGTCAGAAATAGCCTTTCACTATCATCTTTAGCTACAAAACTCCATGAATGTAATTCAGTGTGGTGTTGTTGTTGTTCGGTGTTATTGTTGGTCTGCGTTGTTGTTGGCATTGATTGGTCTGAATCGTCAGCAGGATTGTTTGTCATCACAGAATCTGCACGTATTAACATTTGTTCGACTGTACGTAGGTGGTGTCTGATTAGACAGTGTCCTGTAAGTGCGCCTGGTAATCGTTGTTAGGTCTTTCTTTTGTAGCTTGAGGTAATGTCTTGTCCTTGTGGCAGAAAACCCGATAAACCTTTTTTGCTTGCCTCATGCAAGACGAATATACCCAGCTAGAGTTCTTGACTCCTTATTGCTAACTCCGAATTCTTTGCTTGATGTGGCCCTTGGTTATGCCAAAGAAGTGCTGGGGTTCGTAAAAGGGAACCTTGGATCCTTGCTTTACAAGTCTATCGGCAGTTTCATTTCCTTTGAGTCCTTCATGTGCACACACAGCAGGTGGGCGCTTTTGTTTTTTTGCCAGTCGACGTAAGGATTGCTTGCAGCTCCAAACTGCTTTGGATTTGCATGTGATTGTTTTAATAGCCCTTAGTGCTACTTGACTATGTTAGCAGATGCACACTTCCACTTTACGGAGATTCCTTCGTATACATTCCTAGGCGCATAGTTCAATGGCGCGTGTCTCCGCCTGAAAGATGGTTGATGTATTACTCATGGCTTTAGATAGGGTGCACCTTGTTCCAGTCACACCCATACCAACTCCATCATCTGGTTTTGATCCATCAGTGTACCACTTTTGCCCCAACGTCTTTGCGATTGTTGATAATCACTTCAGTTGGGTGGTTGAAGTCGTACACAGTTGAAGTTTATTGTCCATGGGCATGTCTAGGACATCCACTCAGGTTGTGCAGAGGATCTTTAGTTGACCTTTAAGATCTCCTGATTTAGATTTTTCATACTGTTTTATCCTAAGGACCTCTATAGCTGTCTCGTTTTTCAAATGATTTTCAGTGAATAGGGAAATATTCTCAGTGAAATCTATTTCAGGGAGATTTCAGTACTAAACCATGATTATAATATTTTCTAGTCGTGTCATCTGTTCAGATTTTAACACTCTTCATAGAATTAAGACTTTGCTACGCTCAGCGATGAGCAAAAATCATCCTTCTGGGTTGTCTTAAGTTATATTTACACCAAGGTTACACATACTATGCCAAAACTAAATATTATTATTATCAATGTTTCTGATCGAAAGGTGTTCAAAACAAAAACCACGGCGATAATTTTGTCATAAGACCACTTTTTTCAGAAGGACTAAATGCTGATATATGTTATACAGTCATCGTAGTTATCATAGTTTAAGCCACACAATAAACAGATAATTATACAGTTGATTCAATAATAATTATTTATTAGTATTCCTCAATCTAATCTTTTTTGCTGACTAAAAACTGTCTGAATGTCTGATTTAAAGTGCACATTTTGTTTTTGTTACTCAATTGTTGGGTGTAATCATATAGGGTAGGATGGGATACATTTGGACATCGGGTACAATATTTTACACAAAAATTTAAGCACAAATGTAGTTTAAGGTACCTTATAAACAAAAAGCTTTTATACTTACATTTGTGTTCAAATATTTTTGCAAATAGAGAGCGAAAGTGCTGCCCCATGTCCAAATGTGCCTCACGCTACCCTACCCTTTCTACCTCACGGTGTCCGATTTTATTACATTGAAATTACAGAAAGAAGTATACTTTTTTCTGAAAGTAATGTATTCATAGATGGAATCCATTTTATGGCTTCACTTTGGATTGGACGCAGTGGTAAAGGTACGATTGATGTGGCATTTTACGGACAGGAAGGAGACACGAGTACCGTTTAATCGTAATTTTAAGGATATTTTACTCCGACCATCTCTGATCTAAACTTAAACCAGCAACTAATGCCATTATTGTGCATAACCCATCCAGAGTAAAGTATATGGTTTGCTGTCCTTGGATGGTAACGTAAAATTCTAGCTTTGACAATCAAAATATTACGCTTTTTGGATCTACCTTTTAATAATCCATTTTCATTCCAAACAGTAATAATAATAATAAAATTTATTTAAATCAAGTTGATTCAAGTACAAGAAAATAGAAAATAAAATCATAATACAATATAATATATTTCAGAAAAAAGTTACTCTAAATGAACTATGAAATTTGGGTCCAAGAACTCGCTAATCGAATAAAACGCATGTGTGGCCAAGTATGGTTTTATGGTGAGCCCAAATTTGCGTTGCAGAAGGGTGCGCCATTCTAAGGGGAGTTTATTAAAGAACTGTAAGCCATGATGTAAAGTGTCGGAACTGGCGAGTCTATTGAAAGGGATATTTACGTTATCCTATGACCTGACTTCGTAGTGGTGGCACTGTTTGCGAGTCGGAATTGAGGCTACTTTTGCTCTTGTTGCAATTAGGTGACGGTAGATATAGGCTGAGGGTAGAGTCAGGATTTTATTTGACTGAAAGTACGGCTTAGCGTGGGTCCTTGGATGTAGTCCTTTTATTGCTCTAATGGCCCTCTTCTGCATGGTCAAGACTTGGCTCGCATGAGTTGATCCTCCTCACAGCTCCAGTCCGTACATTAATCTAGCATGGAAAAGCGTGTGGTATGCTACTTTGGCAGCATCGATGTTAACTATATTTTTTATTCTTCTAATGGCAAAAATTGTTCTGGATAGGTGTTTGATAAGCTCCTCAACTTGTGGAAGCCATGTCAACCTAGAGTCGAGATGCACACCCACTGACACCTCACTGATACCTCACCCACTGATACCTCACTGATGTAATGTTATTGTGGGCCAGTCGCTTAGATGATCTAAAGATGACTCGCTTGGTTTTTTCTTGGTTTAGAAAAAGGGCATTAGCAGAAAACCAATTGGTTGCCTTTTCAAGGCTTTTGTCTGTCATTTGCGCAAGGAGACTCGTATTAGCAGAAGTATTGAGGATGGCTGTGTCGTCTGCAAACAATAATGTATCGGAATCCATCCATAGCGGTAGGTCGTTGATAAAGAGGATAAAACACAAAGGACCCATTACTGACCCCTGGGCCACACCTCTCTGTATTGGCATAGTGTGGCTTCTGTCGCCAGGCTGGTCGACATATTGAGTACGTAAACATAAATTGCTTATTCTGCTATATTCTGAGAGAGTTGATTTTGGATGCACCTTAAACAAACTTTCATTAGAAATGAAACCTAGAAGACAGAAAAAACTAGAGAAAAATGTTCATATAGCGCCCATTGTACCATTTTACTATGTATATACATTCACATTTCTTTGTTGTTTATTTTATTTTTGTAACAATTGTAACCAATAAACTCTTATTGTTTTCAGGAAGAAGAGGCAGCGTATATTCAGGCACATTTAGCGGAGCCCTAAACCCCGCCCTGCAGGATCCGAAGGGGCGACCGCGTCGTGACGTCGCCACCATTGTGCACATTCTGAACGACCTGCTCTGCTCGGCGCCCGAACTCCGACGTGTCAATCGCCGTACCGTCGATGAACCGTCGCCCATGGAAACCGGGCAGGAAGATACTTTTTCGGGCACACTGGCCGATTCTACGCCCACAGAGATACCGGAGGGGCTCGGTGCGTTGCTGCCCGGGCCCTCTAGACAGAGCCTGGAAGGGGGCCCGAGCGAGCCGCCGTGCAAAGACGACCAGGACCTGCGCACGCGGGGAAAACTGGAGCACCTGCGGCTCGTGATGGGCGAGAGACGCGCCAAACGGCGACAACGGAAACAGAAACCGTACTCACTGCCCCCGGCTGACGCCGACACCGTCACCGCATAATCTTGTGTATATTTTTTTTAATGATTGCTAGCTGATAAGTCTTATTTAGCAAATATAATCGATCGTATTTTGCTAGTTTATGAGAGTTTTGAATTTAAAACTGTCCGCAATTATTCCTGATGTCGTAGTGAAGGAAACAAGTGCTAGTGTTGTGGTGGCTACCGTGTTTCAAGAGATAATGTATACTGGGTGGTTTATAACTTGAGGTATCAAATTTTAAATAACAATTTTTGCTGTTAACAATAATAATTATTTAGAAATTAAAGACTACGGTACTATAAATAATAATAATTATTAATAATTTGTTCATATACTGCCTCTCGTTTTCAATCCAAAGTTTTAAAACAAATTTAAAATTTTTACTTAGAATTTGATGGTGAATCTATCTTTAATTTTTCATCTCAAATTATGAATCACCTTGTATATGTTGGGAAAATCGAGTAGCAATGGCCTGAATTGCTGTTGAAATCATCAAGTCTAGGTACACAACCATAAACACTTCCTAAAATGTTGTTCAAATTTCTTCAAATCATTCACGATTTTATTATTATTCATAAAGTCGTGGAATAAATCGAATAAAAATGTATAAATTTCTAAAAAGTTATTGTTTGAATGTTTCTGGTAGTTTCAGTGTTCCTGTATATAAACGGTAAGTTATTGTATATATACATCTCGTATAGGAACAAAGCAGTTAACAAAACAATTATCTTATGGATAATGAGATGAATTAAGTTATTGATAGCACATTGATAATGACATTGATTATACATCTGGGCAATCCTGAGTTTCTTGAGAATTGTTAGAGATAATCCAAGAGCAGAGATGTTTAGGATTGCTCTCCTTAAGGTCCAGGAATAAAATTAAATCAGTATTAGTAAAGTGCTACTTCAGCATATATCAGATTCTTGACCTTTGACGATGGTATATTTACACATCTGAACAGATAGTAATGAAAGTAGTGTTTTTTTACCAAGCTTTTTTTTTAACTTGCAAAAGGTCCAGCAGAGTTTATACTTTAATTATGTTCAATTTGGGGCCCTAATAAAAAACCTAGATTTGCACTCCTGATAAGTTCCGTTTTTTTTTATGAATATCTCATTTACGCTTTATTTCACAGCGAAATTATCTTTATACTAAGTTGTAGACCAGGCATGAGCAACCCGCGGCCCGCCGTACTTTTTCATGCGGCCATCCAAAGATTTTAAAATTTAACTAAATTTTTGCAGTATTCCGCAACCTAGTTTAGAGATTTGAAGACTAGAGATCTTCAAGTTTAATTAAAAGTATTTTCACAAATCATAGAACTTTTGTGTCTGTACTTTGTTTTTTCCATTTTGTCACTTATTACCGTATCATAATAATCAACCGTAAGAAAAAATGAAAGCAACATTTTTAAATTTGAAAATTACTGAAACACTGGCTATACCTATTGTTATAGTTGCAAATATGTCCTACCAACAAACAAAAAAACGAAAAGTTGGGGATGCAAATAGAAAATTTAATGAAAAATGGAAATTGTATTACTCTGGTGAAAGATAAAGCTGTTAGTCTTTTATGCTCAGATTCAATATCCGTTTTAAAGGAATATAATATTAAACGGCATTATGAGACTAAACATGACACAAATTATAAAAGCATCCAAGGCCAAATGCGGAAATATCAATTGAATCAGTTGGAGAAATGTTTAAAACAACAAAGTTCAAAGCAGTTTATCAGAATTGGCAGTGAAAGCTAGTTACAGTGAGTAAAATTTTAGCACAAAATATGATTATGACTATTTGCTGATGGTGAGATGATTAATGATTAATTTAACTGCTGTTGCAGAAATAGCTATCCTGATAAAAAGAACATTATTTCAAAAATCATTTTATCAAAATTTACAATATTTACAATGTCTGAAACCATTAATGCAACTTTACGTGAATGCATTAAAAAATTAGAATGGTGTTCCTTCGCACTTGATGAAAGCTGTGACATCAGCGACACATCATATCTAGCGATATTTGTAAGAGGTAAAGTAACAATGAACTAAAATCGATGTTAGAGAACTTCTAAATTCCGTTGGATAAAATTGTCGGCAAATTGTCAACCGATGGGGCACCAGCAATGGCAAGCATGCATGTAGGTGTCGTGGGAACGTTATTATTTAATGAAATTAAAAACTTAACAGGCGGAGAAATATTTGTTAACCATTGCATAATTCACCAGCAGGATCTTTGTGCAAATATTTTAGATATGTCCAATGTCACCACGCCTGTAATAAAACTTATTAATTTTCTCAAATCTTGAGCGCTAAATCATCGCCTACATAAAGAATTTTTAGAAGATTTGAGAAGTGAATATGGTGAACATAGAAGTGCGTTGGTTGAGTAACGGTGCTATGCTAAAAAGTAATTTAAAAAATGATATTCAATTGTTTGTGGAAATGAAAGAATATCCGTTTCCCCAATTCGAAGACAAAGAATAGATGTGTGATTTTGGCTTTCTTGTCGATATAACTCGGCATTTGAATGACTTAAACATGGAACTTCAAGGAAAAAGCCAGTTTATTCACATATTTGACAAAATTAAAGCTTTTGAAACCAAACTCAAAATTTGACACAAACATCTGTTGTTACATTTTACAACTCTTAAGAAAAGAAAATCCTTCTGAAACCCGAAAATATGCCCAACATTTACAAAAAGAATTTGAATTACGATTTAAAATATTTAGATCAGAAAAAACTGTTCATAGTTTTAACATTTTTTCTTCAACATTCAATGTAGAAGTGGAAACGGTACCGGATGAGTTACAAATGTAATTAATAGATTTACAAAACAACACGGATTTAAAAAAAAATTTCAAAATGTTGACATACGTAATTTTTATCAAAATTACATCAATTTACACGAATTCCCACGATTAGCGGCACATGCAAAGCAAATAATGACACTTTTTGGAAGCACTTATGTTTGCAAACAATTATTTTCGGCAATGAAAATAATAAAAAGCTGCGTGCTGCGAGTTGCTGTGTCGTCTATATCTGCAAATATAGACCAATTGGTAGCAAAGAAGCAATGCCAAATTTCTCATTAAATAATTAATATTTCTCCACATATATCTTTCGCCGTTTTTTAGTAGTAGGTATTTCTATTAATGAGTGTTTTATTTATGTATTTTTTTTGTATTAGGTTTATTTTGTTAATAAAGAGATAATTTGAGTTCATCATTCATCGTTTGTATTTTCATAAGTTGCTTACTTGCGGCCCGCAAAAAATTTTATAGTTAGTGGCTGGTCCGCTGTAAAAAAAAGGTTGCTCATCCCTGTTGTAGACTATACAATTTTCTACCAGTTATATATATTAAATATATTTTAGGCTGATTGATAGTAGGGGTCCCAAAAACTTGTAATTTGCACCCCTGGAAAGTTCCGGGAAGTGCCACAATTTTCATAAATCGCCCTGTATTCACACACACCTACTATGCTTACGCTACCATAACTCGTAAACTTATAATCTAACGACAGTTTTAGAACTACTATATGTGGTAGCGTTTTGATCTTCGTGGCTAAAAACACCTACATCACCACCGGGTATACATATGCTAGGGCATGCTTGGAGTGAAAATATCCGTAAATCTTTAGCATCGTATTTAGCGACGCCGAACCCTCCTAAGTAACACTTTCGCATAGAATCCTGAACAACAAGATTTTGCATAAATTGTTGCAAAAACTGCACGTGTCACTTAACTCCAAAACTATTGGCTTTGCAGAAACATTTTTTGGGAGAATTATATCAACTTTTCCTTTTTTAAATATATTTTGTTTGTATAGGATGTACAGAAAATTAAAAATTAAAATAAAAATTTTTTTCCACAGAAGTTCTATTCTGCTATATAGAAGAATAGAAATGGGTGAGGATAATTTAATTTTTCGGCCCTAAATTTACAGTTAGCGAATGCAGCCACAGATATATGTTTCGTTCTAATATTATTTGCTTTGTACTACCTATACATTCGAATTAGACGAAAAATGGGCTATGAAGGGAAAAAATCCAATACGACGCACAAAGTGTAGGGTTTCAATATTCTATGGCGTCCGAAAATTTTATTAGAGCCTGGCATTCCTAAAAGCCTAACGTGCACGTTCGCGTTTTTTCTTTGCATTTTTCCGCAAAACTATCACGATTTCGTAAATTTAGCTCCTATATAAAAATAATGTTATAAAATTCTGCACCCAAAAGTATTTAGTACTTTTTCCTTTATATACCGGGTGACCCACGGGCCACGGCATAGGTACCCTCGATTATTTTTTTTGTTTATATAGCTGGACGAATGAAATTTGGGAAAGTGTTAATAGACGAAAAATGCCATTATTTGGGATACTCTTGAGGTTAATATGACTTCCGGTTTTTCCGGAAATGACGTCATGATTGAAATTTTAAATGACACCCTATATTCTTTGTGTGATATTTTCAATCAGGATGACATTCTGAACACAAAAACATCGATCGTCAATTTTTATCACCAAGCTAACGCAAAAATAACTTTGTTGTGTCTAGGTGGCTATGAATTGGTGAAAATAGTCGAAAATTGTCAAATAAACACTAACTAAATCCGACATTGCATTACTGGCGCCGTCTAGCGTGATTTAATTGGTTGTTGGCTAGTGAGTCATTTTTTCACGGGTACCCAATGGCGGATGGCCACACCATGATAGAAAATATCTTTCCGTTTACAATGATACCAGATACTTGTTATTTTGTTGAAATTCTTAGCGTACAAATGATCACCAAATGATTGTTAAAAGCAAGGAAATCGAAAAAAATATTGACCTACTGATCGAAGTCAGCGTACAACTCAAAGTCACTCAATGGACTACTCGAAGGAAGAACCCTGATTATTCGAGGAAAAACATTTTTCCAACACATTGATCCCAAATTCTTGATATTTTGCTGATAATCGAACTATGAAAATGACGTTAGGGTACTTCCTTGTAGTAGTCCATTGAGTGACTTTGACTTGCACGCTGACTTAGATCATTAGGTCAATATTTTTTTCGATTTTCTTGCTTCTAACAACATTTGTACGCTAAGAATTTCAACAAAATATCATGTATTTGGTATCATTGTAATCTGAAGATGTTTTCTATCGAATAATCAGGGTGTGGCCCTTGGGTACCCATGAAAAGAATGACTCACTCTCCAAAAACCAATTAAATCACGCTAGAGGGCGCCAGTAATGAAATGTTGGCCAACATCGATTTAGTTAGTTTTTATTTGACAATTTTCGACTATTTTCACCAATTCCTAGCTACCTAGATTAACACACAAAAAAGTTATTTTTGCGGTGCCTTGGTGATAAAAATTGACGAGGAATGTGTTTTTGTGTTCAGAATGTCATCCTGATTGAAAAAATCACACAAAGAATATACGGTGCCAATTAAAATTTCAATGATGACGTCATTTCCTGAAAAACCGGAAGTCATATTAACCTCAAGAGTATCCCAAAGAATGGCATTTTTTGTCTGTTAACACTTTCCCAATTTTCATTCGTCCAGCTTTACAAACAAACAAAATAAACGGGAGTACCTATGGCGTGGTACACCCGGTATAGTGATTCTCACTATAATAACTATACCCGAGCGACCCAATATAGGGTTACGTTTTTTTGCTAAATTTAGCTGGAATAAGTTTATGAGTTCTCAAAAAGAGTGCAATGATGGAGCCTGGAAATGGCGGCTGCTGGCATATTACGAATTTAGTAATACTGAAACAATAAAAGTATTATATTATATTATTACATATAGTGTGATTCTTAAACAGCACACCCTTATATTTAGGTGCTTGCAGTTTAAGAACCACTGTATATAAGAAGAAGTGGAATATGCATTTTTTTTTGTGCAGAATTTTATAAAGATTAATTTTGTGCAGGAGCTAAACTTGCGAAACTGTGACCGTTCGCGAAGGTGCAGGGTACGGGTGGTTTTATGGTGCCAGGTTTCTAATAAAATTTGCAGACGCCATAGAATATTAAAACCCAACATTTTCCGCGCCGGATTACAAAAGGGCAACAATACTGCTTGTTTCTCTTCTCTTTGCTAAGTTGAATGTACTATTGACCGATATGACGCAATATAATTTCAAAGCAACTGCAAATTTATAAATAATAAAAAGAATTCATGTTACCTTTCTGTCTGGTTTTTCGCGAATATATACTCGACAGCTTTGTGATATTCTGCGGATTCTGCCAAAACAATTCAGTTTATGCCCACTCACTATTTTAATTCAGAGAAAATTTAGAAAATTGATTATTTATATTTTGGCTTAGTGGACTATATTTTAAGTAAATGTAGGTACTCATTTTACTTGGGTAATTTTGTTTTATCTGGTAAATAAATTTAATTTATGATCACCACAATTTTGTATTACAATTAAATGCAAACAATTAAATTACAACAATAGCATATTGTACAACAAATAGAGATATTATTTTATCTTCTCATTTTCATTTAATTTTGCCCAATCTTCAGTCATATCCCATAACTTTTTAATTTTCTCGGCATCCTTCGCATTCGGGTACATTTCAATCTCGGTACAATTATCAAATAGTTTTCCACTAACTCCTGTCAACTTATTTGAAAGCGCAACATATATGGTTGTTTGCGCACCTTCTAAGGGAGTCTGAAAACAAATTAAAAAATTATATTTTATAAAAAGAAAACTATACCAAAAGGATATATAACGTTTTGTCCACATTAACAATTATTTACCTTAAAAAATATACTACCAACGAATTTTACTATTGGTTGACACATTGGGTATTTATCAAAGAAATCTGTATTAATTGTGCCCGGATGTAAACAATTTGCAGTTACTTCTGTTCCTTCAAGTCTTTTGGACAATTCTATCGTAAAAAGAATATTACAAAGCTTTGTGTTGTTGTAATTCATGTGGGGTGTTAGGTATCCTTGGTTTTGCGCAGGATCTTTATTTAGATGTTTCAGATTCATATTTCCAGAAAATTTTGCTGCCATAGAGGCGATATTCACAATCCTGCTTTTTCCAGTCGTCTTCAGTTTGTCTAAAAGAAACAGTAATCTTAAAGTTCAATCAATACAATAATTCTAAATCTTTTAAAAAACATTTTAATAATACATATAATACGATATTTTTGTTTATTATTTCTAACATACAAAATGTCATTTCGGGGACTTATTTATATTCTAAAACCTTACCCAATAACAAGTGTGTAAGCAAAAATGGTCCAACATGATTAATTTGCAGGATCATTTGCAAGCCATCTTCCGTGACCGTGTTATCAAAACCTATACCACCGGCATTGTTGACCAATATATCAATTCTCTCCTCAGTTTCGTCAATATTTTTGGCAAATTCGCGGACTGATTTGAGAGACGCCAGGTCGAGCTGCCTGTATACGACGTTATCATTTCCGGTCCTCGCTTTTATCCTTTCAACAGCATCTTCAGCCCTCTGCTTATTTCTACATGCTAGAATTACTCTTCCACCTCTGGCAGCAAAATCTAAGGCTGCCAAATAACCAATCCCTGCAATATTTTAGAAAATTTAAGATATTGAACAATAAGGGTACATATTCAAAGCTTTTTGCATTGTTGATCAGGTCGCATTAAATAAATCTATTGCGTTATATGTTTTTTTGGGCGGATGTTTTTTTCAGCTCAAATCTTTCTAAAGTATGTGGATACATCATATTACCCAGTGACTACAATTTTGAAACAATCAATTTATTTTTCCTGCTAATAGTCTAGTCATTTTAGACGCAACGTTGTTGAACGTCATAAATAAAAATAATTCGCCCGCCTATGAAAATAATAGATTCAGAAAAATAAACATCAACATCATATCAAAATGTGATAAAACTATCAGTGATAAAAAAATTGTTATGAAATATTTGCGTGAATATCTCCAAAAGATTAAGCTTATTTGAACAAACTATACACCATACTAAAGACATCTATTAAAGACGATGGATGTGAGTACATGATAAACAACAAAATATTTAAAAATATTAAATTATGTAGGTTTGGGAGACGGTTCTGTGTTGCCATATCTCGGTTTTATAAACGAGTTTTTACCTTCTCCAAAACCTGCATCTTTCCATATTTTTAAGTAATTCTTTATTTATCATTTACCCACATCCTTCGTCGTCTTTAATCAGATGAAAAATGCGTTCTACCAAAATTATTAAAAATTGATTGTGCACGACGATGACACAGAAATGCCTGGAATATATTTCATTGCTCAGCATAAAGTAATTTCCTTCAAGACATTGATTTAAATAAATAATTTCTGATTTCGCCGCGAGAAAAACTCGCAGGATGTTTCTCGCGTAGTTTTAACTTTGTTTTTGATAAAAATTCGTTTTTCAACTGTCTAATTAAAATTATGTCAAAATAGGTATATCGTTTAATTTAAAGAGCATTCACAACTTCTACTGCCCTGGGGCCCAAATTTGCAATTTTTTGTGAATATAGAAAATGGTTCTGTCTTCCTCTAATAGTCCGGGAGGTAACGACAGAAATTTCCGGGTCATTTTCGCAAGCTTCATTTTTTTTGTATGAGTTATGTGTGTTATGTATAATAGTAATCTGAACGTCTGCCGGCGCACATCCGCGACAGGGGGTTACAGGAGGGTTACAAGTCCAGCAAAAAAATAACAAAAAAAATTTATAGCCGCATACGCGAAACTGATTGTATGTATCAGTTGAAATATAGGAAGCTTAGAAAATATCGTCTGCCACCTAAATTCCGCAACAAAACTCGTCTGCCACCCACATAAGTAAGCGTAAAAAGAAATAAAAAAAAACTATGTCCGCAAGCATGAAATTGATTGAAATGTTTCCTTTTATATCATCAAACCCAAAAATAATAGTCTGCCACTAATAAGGTACGACAAAGGTCGTCTGCCAAGCCTATGAAGTTGCGAAGAAGCTGACACGAAAATAACTTATCACATAAGCAACATCGATTGTGAATCAAATGTAGTTGTACGGTGCTCCGATACTGACATCCTTATCATATTGCTGGGTAATATGACACACATTAGGAACGATGTAAAGTTGTGGATGCATGTTGGCGTTGGCAATTCGCAAAGATTTTTGAATGTAAGAGAAATTTACAACAAATTAGGAGAAAAATTGTGTAATGCATTACCAGCTTTCCACGCATTGACGGGCTGCGACTATAATCCATCTTTTTACGGAAAAGGTAAAAATCGACCATTTGCCATCTTGAGAAACTGTGATAGGTCCATACATAGCTGCCTTTGAAAGTATTAGTGTCTTAAACACTGGCGACTAATCTGCAATTTATGCAGTTATTGAAGAATTTGTATGCCGCATGTATGGGTTAAAAAAAATAGCTGACGTTAATGAAGCGCTTGTAGCTCTTTTTATGAAAAATTATAAAATAAATGATGGTGACGAAATCTTCCGGACCAACGCAAAAAATGTCGATGGAGCAGTATTGCCACCTTGTAAAGCTGAGCTGCAAATGCAATTAAAACGAACAGCATATATTGCACATCTTTGGAGGCAATCTTATCTCCCGCAACCGACGGAATTTTCACCCACTGACTATGGTTGGAAGGAATCCGATGCTAAACTTGTTTTCGAATGGTTCGAAGGAGACCAATTGCCGAAATCCATCGATGACATAGCAATCAACTCTGAAGAAAATCAAGGTATTATACAAAAACATAAAAAATTATATAAACATAATTACATAGCCATTAATAAATTATTATATTTACAGACAAAGACACGATTACAGAACAAGACTAAGGTCAGTCAGATGAAGAAGACGATCCTGAGATCCAAATTTGGATCTCCAATATATCGAAATCCTCAGTCAGAATTATTGATTTCAGGATCGACTTCTTCACCTGACTGACCTTGGTCTTGTTCTGTAATCGTGTCTTTGTCTGCAAATATAATAATTTATTAATGGCTATGTAATTATGTTTATATAATTTTTTATGTTTTTGTATAATACCTTGATTTTCTTCAGAGTTGATTGCTATGTCATCGATGGATATCGGCAATTGGTCTCCTTCGAACCATTCGAAAACAAGTTTAGCATCGGATTCCTTCCAACGATAGTCAGTGGGTGAAAATTCCGTCGGTTGCGGGAGATAAGAATGCCTCCAAAGATGTGCAATATATGCTGTTCGTTTTAATTGCATTTGCAGCTCAGCTTTACAAGGTGGGAATACTGCTCCATAGACATTTTTTGCGTTGGTCCGGAAGACTTCGTCACCATCATTTATTTTAGCTATCTTTTTTAACCCATACATGCGGCATACAAATTCTTCAATAACTGCATAAATTGCAGATAAGTCGCCTGTGTTTAAGACACTAATACTTTCAAAGGCAGCTATGTAGGTACCTATCACAGTTTCTCAAGATGGCAAATGGTCGATTTTTACCTTTTCGGTAAAAAGATGGATTATAGTCGCAGCCCGTCAATGCGTGGAAAGCTGGTAATGCATTACACAATTTTTCTCCTAATTTGTTGTAAATTTTTCTTACATTCAAAAATCTTTGCGAATTGCCAACGCCAACATGCATCCACAACTTTACATCGTTCCTAATGTGTGTCATATTACCCAGCAATATGATAAGGATGTCAGTATCGGAGCACCGTACAACTACATTTGATTCACAATCGATGTTGCTTATGTGATAAGTTATTTTCGAGTCAGCTTCTTCGCAACTTCATAGGCTTGGCAGACGACCTTTGTCGTATCTTATGGGTGGCAGACTATTATTTTTGGGTTTGATGATATAAAGGAAACATTTCAATCAATTTCATGCTTGCGGACATAGTTTTTTTTTTTTTTTTGCGCTTACTTATGTGGGTGGCAGACGAGTTTTGTTGCGGAATTTAGGTGGCAGACGATGTTTTCTAAGCTTCCTATGTTTCCACTGATACATACAATCAGTTTCGCGTATGCGGCTATAAATTTTTTTTGTTATTTTTTTGCTGGAATTGTAACCCTCCTGTAACCCCCTGTCGCGGAAGTGCGCCGGCAGACGTTCAGATTACTATTATACATAACACACATAACTCATACAAAAAAAAATGAAGCTTGCGAAAATGACCCGGAAATTTCTGTCGTTACCTCCCGGACTATAAATAATGTAAGAATAAAAATGTCAACTTGACATAACAAAAAGCAAGAATTACATGATATAAAAATAAGCTGTACAGAAAAGTCATTACGTAGATCGCCGAAAAGCAGAAAATATGTGACACTTGTCACAATGACACCAAATGACACGTGCCATCACTCAGTAGAGTATTAAAAGTATTTATAATTGAAGAATATCCACACAATAATTTTCTATTGTATCAGAAGAACATTATAAATTATAATTGATTTAGAGTGTTCTTGCCCTGCTGATAATTGACTTGAGTTTGAGGATGTCTTGGGTTTCTAAGGGCTTCTAATCAAAACTCTTGATTAAGTTGGTGATGACCTTTTTATTACGCTCAATATTTCGCAACTATTTGTTGCTTCTTCAGGAGCTGGAATTAGAAACAATGAACAATTACGAAAAGCCCCCTCCATTTCATCTAAGCACAAGCTACATTCACTAAAATCTACCTGAACATTGGTCTCACAAGTGTTTGTCGATTGAACTGACATCAAGAAACATTTAACCAAACCTTACACTGCACTAATACAACACGATACACAACTCCGGAAGCTCAGGAAGCTCCCATACATCCCGGGCCTCTCGCAGCAGTTGAGCACACTGTTTAGAATTAAAAACCTTCGAATAGCTTACTATAACATTCGCAAAGTTGGTGACTTTTTCACCAATCTAAAACAGAAGTCTCAGATGGAATATCTGTCTGGTGTCGTTTATAAGATACCATGTGGGATGTGTGAGGCTAGTTATGTGGGACAGACCGGCAACTGGTTAAAAACCAGGTTCAGGCAACACCAAGATGACAAAGAACAGGAAATTGACAAGCGCACTTGCCCAGCATGGCATAAACGGCGATCACCGGATTGATTTCGAGGCTGGCACGATCTTATACCAAAAGAGAAATCTGCGTGAGCGTCAGTTTTTTGAGATGGTTGGTATAAATGCCACGAGGAACACCATGAACCTGCGGTCAGATACAGAGGATCTCAGCTCTAGCTACTCGTACCTCCTAAACATGGACTATGACCATCAAAAAGTTTTGAATGACACCACAATCAACTTGGGAGATATCAGTGAGTTAATTTTCTGATAGGTTCCAGTTTCCAAGAAATCATGTTTAAAAACATTTTTCCCAGGTTGTACAACAACTGTTCCCTCATGTTTGGTGCTTTTGCGGCTAAATTCACGGCCGACACAGTGTTTACGTTGTGGCCGCCGATCTCATTGCCTGATTTTTCAAGGGAGTTTTAAGCGTGTATCGTGTTGTATTAGTGCAGTGTAAGGTTTGGTTAAATGTTTCTTGATGTCAGTTCAATCGACAAACACTTGTGAGACCAATGTTCAGGTAGATTTTAGTGAATGTAGCTTGTGCTTAGATGAAATGGAGGGGGATTTTCGTAATTGTTCATTGTTTCTAATTCCAGCTCCTGAAGAAGCAACAAATAGTTGCGAAATATTGAGCGTAATAAAAAGGTCATCACCAACTTAATCAAGAGTTTTGATTAGAAGCCCTTAGAAACCTAAGACATCCTCAAACTCAAGTCAATTATAAATTATGCACAACTAATAACAGTATATAATCTTTATTCTTACCTGTGTTAGCTCCAGTTACGATGACAGTTTTTCCCACTAAGCAATTATAACATCTGTTATATTTCACTCGAAGTTTGAAGTACAGTTTTAGCAGGATCGGTATGGCAATTAAGAACGTAATATACAACACACATGAACAGCACGCCATCGCGCCAACGTATTGATTCCCACCTACTAAGCGAAGTAACGCCTAGTCGATGGTACTCAAACTGTTTATGGTACGAAATAGGTCGAAATGCCGGTTCATGTGCTGTTTTTTATTACAATGTACACGTGATATGGTTGGTATGTTTGGCATTCATTTAGATTGCAGAACAAACATTCAGGACTGTGTTCAGGACTCTATTTTTAGGCAGCATGTCGACTAATCATGGACAAATCACTGACGTTTGCTGTCAGCAAAAAGTGATTTCGCATTTTATCAGCTGTAGTAGCAAAAATACTTTAATAATAATTTATGATTATAGTCAGCAGAACTTCACAATTGGTATTGTCTACCTACATATTTCAGTACAAACCTGACCGTATTGGTAATTAATAATTATAGTTATACCGTGACCGGGAAAGTTTGCAACATGTGGAAAACATGTCGATTTTACAGAAATCTTTATTCTACCATATACAGAGCTGTTCAGAATATATGCATTTGACATAAGAGTAAAGTACCTTTATCGACGACTCACATAAATAATAGTATATTATTTGATGAGCACAACATTAAGGATATAAATCGCGAGCATGAAGTTTATACGCGAGCCGTAGGCGAGCGTGTAATCATGCGAGCGATTTATATCCGTTGTG
This sequence comes from Aphodius sticticus, assembly GCA_963966075.1. Lineage (NCBI taxonomy): Eukaryota > Metazoa > Arthropoda > Insecta > Coleoptera > Scarabaeidae > Aphodius > Aphodius sticticus. Next base: position 25,038,573 of record OZ014509.1, read on the forward strand.
TGCGAGTCAAATACGACGTTTTATCTAAGACTCATAAATTCCATTTTATGTAAAATATTTCAAATGTATTTGTCAACGGTGGCCAGGCAAACTGTCAAATCACTGTCATCCACGTAGGTTTTCACAGACTTTGACACTATAGCGTTGTATAAAGATGACAGTTCGTTCAAATAATAAAGACATTATTGGAACGAACTGTCATTATTATACAACGCTAGTGTCATTATAATCATTGACGTGTATCATGATGGGGATTATATAGTCATAGATACCAGATACGTATGCAATGAACTTATTATATGTGAGTCGTAGATAAACTCACATAAAAGTTCATTTCATTCGTATCTTTGACTACTGACCCTACCGTGATACACACAGATGATGACAGTAGCTTTGTATAATATTGACAGTTCGTTTGAGTAAGGACTTCATTATTCAAACGAACTGCATCATTATACGAAAGTCTTGTCAAGTCTGTCAAAAACCTACATGGTTGACAGTTATTTGACAGTTTGCCTCGCCACCATTAACAAACAATTAAAATATTTTATTTGAAATAGAATTTATGAGTCATAGATAAAACGTCGTATTTGACTCAAATAATTATTTTCTAAATTTGAAATCACAGCCACATATCTTAAGAAAAACATTTCTGTGTTTCTTAAACCCCACTCTTGTAATAAATATTAGTAGTTACCATTTATTCTACTGTTTTTTTAAATGTACCTACATATATTGAAAAATTTTGTTACATTATTGTGATTGCTATATTGATAGTAGTGTTAATATTAATTCGAAACTATCGCAATATTGATAGTTGATTTGACTTTGATTCAAAGACCCCAAAACTATACGTTATTTTATTTCTAGGGTACTTTCATAAATACATTCTGGTACGACTTTGCCATACGGTTTAAAGGGGAAGATCAAGCAATATTTTTTACAAGAAATTAAAGAAAAAAACGATGAGTAGATTAACAGTGGCTTCCTATGTAACTGTTGCTTATCAAAATTGACGGATGTGGGCTCACGTTTTCGCATGAAAACAGTTATGTATAATGTATGGAGGCAGGTGTATTGTTTATAATCACTGCTACTTCTGTTGCCTGCGTTGAATTTTAATGTTTTATAGCGCATCATGAATGTATAGGCCATGTGTAGGCTAACATACGTATGTGTACATAGTTATACCACCTGTGGTATGCACAACAAATCACAAATAGTTTCTGCGTACATACTTTTTTGCAATTTTTGAAATTGCAAATTTAATTAGTAATTACACAACTAATATAAATACTACGCAGTATTCAACAGAAATATTACGATAGGCAGGTACTATGACGCAGGTATACCGTACGTTTCCCCGAACGCTATACATAGCATTTACGGAAGAACGGCAATAATTAATTGCTATAAAAGTAACTAGGCTATAATTGCCTAGTTACGTGCAAATTGAATACACGTGTTATTTAGCGCTCCGTAATTTCTCTTTAATTTAATTGTTTTTAATAGTTTCTGTAAGTGTTTTGAATTTATTAGTTGAACAATCTATCGTATTTTAACGGGAAAATCATTTCGGCGCGGGATCTTTTTGTGTTTGGAACGGGGGAAAAAAATCTTGCAGTAGTGACAGAAGCCATGACAGAAGCCATGACTGGTACAGAAGTGCGTCTTCTCCCTGCTGCCCCTGAGATGATGGAGCTTGGAGGCTTTGAACCAGCAAAGAAGCCCGTCAAGCGAAAGCCTGAAGAGCCTGTAGCGTCTCCTGTTAAAATCAAGAACAGGTATACAAATCTTCAGGCTGATGTTGAACCGTCACCCCGGGCCCAACGTACTCCCACCAGACCAGCAGTATCTCTAAGTATGACAGCAACGACATCATCTTCGGCTACAGCAACAACATCATCGGGTACAGCTACAACATCGGCAGCAGGTGCTGGGGAGAGATCGCCTGCACCTGTTGTAATACATTCGAAAAGTCCACACAACGCTAAAAAAGTTATGGCTGACTTGGACCTTGCCGTCGGGAAAGACAAATATAGGCTGCGATTAGGGGAGGATCTGATCTCAGTTGTACTGCAAACGAGGGAAGCTAAGGGGCAACTCTTAAAGTACCTCAAGGAAGGTAATATTAGCTTCCATACTTATACTGAGAAAGAGGATCTACGGCGCGCGTTTGTCTTGGATGGATTGGCGGATGATGTAACACCTCCGGAAATTATCGCTGAGATGTCTTTGCACAGTGTCACTGTGTATAAGTGCTTCCGTATGCAGGGGACGCGATTTCCAAAATTTATCATAACTGTAGGGAAGGAGCACAGTTAGGAAAAATTAAGCAAAATTTCCTATTTAAATCATATGAGGGTCCACTTTGGATTTCTTCGAAATAAAGCAAAATTGATCCAATGCAAGAATTGCCAGATGTGGGGTCATGCTACGGATAACTGCTTTGGGGCGTCTCGGTGCTTGAAGTGCCCGGATCCTCATCACACCAATGATTGCCACAAAAGCAAAGAGAACGGAGATCCGCTGGAGTGCACCAACTGCCGAGGTGGACACGCGGCGAACAGTATCGAGTGCCCGATGTACCTGCGCAAACTTGCTCAACGAGCTGGGCCAAATGGGCGAAAAGACGCTGCGCCGGTTAAGAAGGCGAATGGATTTCGTCTAAGAGCTGACGAATATCCAGTCTTGTCGTCGTAGCGCTTTGTGCCGGCACCGCTTCCGAAGGAAAATGCTTGGTTCAAGCAGTGGGTCTCAGCAAGCCAACCTATGCCAGAGCTACCGCCGAGAGACCAGATCCGATCACAGGGAGCTGCTTCTTCGCATGAAGATTTTGCGACCTTGGCTAGAGAGATGGAAGAGCTAAATAGCGTTATAAATCTTAAACAGATGATAAGTATAATCAAAAAATTTCGGTCAAATGTTATTCAATCGCGCAATGAGTTCGATAAACTCGAAGCGGTCCAGCAATTTTGCGAGGACTTAAAGCATATCTAATGGTTTCTATTGGTCATTGGAATGCTAATAGTGTGCTTCATAAGAGAGCAGAGCTCGTAGAATTTCTGAACCGCTTCGAGATCCAAATTATGTGTTTAAATGAAACAAATTTAATCAATACGGATGTTTTCAATATTCCAAATTTCACTGTCCTCCGGAAGGATAATACACGACGTAAGGGTGGAGTGGCTATGCTGGTCAGGAACAACATACCATTCATAGAAATACGCGATGATGATCTGGATCTTTTGGAGGCGATTAAAATCAGAACGTCAGGTAATTTACACATCATCGCGATTTATAATAGCCCGCGTAGAACATTATCGCAAGAAGACTTACATAGCCTTCTTACGAAGCACAACAAAGTCCTCCTCGTTGGGGATTTAAACGCTTGTCACACCTCATGGGGCTGTCATTACAACAACAGGAATGGGGTTAATGTCGCAAATTTCGTAGCCAATCACAACGTTGGCACCGAGGGGTCTGACTCATTATCCTGATAATGGAACAACCCCAATGACGATTGATATCGCGTTGGTGCGAAACCTTAGGGATGTTTCGGACGCCTCGGTCTTGAACGAATTGATCTCTGACCACTTACCCGTGTTGATCAAGCTCGGTGGGCGTGGTGAGCGGTCGCGTACAAGCAGAAAATATAAATACAACACCGCTGATTGGCCAAAGTTTCGACAGATAATAAACGAGAAAATTACTATCAACACATGCATCAACGACACGCACACATTAGATGTTGAAATTGAAAATTTAACAACCGCAATTCAAACTGCAACGCGTAGATCAATTAAGAAAACTGCACTCGATCCATACAAGAAACGCGAAACTCCTCAAAACATCCTTGATTTAATACATGAACGTAACACTGCACGACGCGCTTATCAACGGTCAAGGCAACCGCTCGACAGGGATATATATCAACACCTTAATTATAGAGTCAAAACAGAAATGAAACAACACAGAGACAAAATTTGGGCGGACAGATTAGGTAAATTAAGTACAGATGATAATACGCTTTGGACACAAATTAGAAAGCTCAAGCGCAAGTTTAGGCCCGTACCAGCGTTGCAGAATGATGACGGTTTACATCTGACCGATAGGGAAAAGGCAGATGCTTTGGTTAATTATTACAGTGGGGTACACATACCAGAACCGGACACTTCACAAGATCACATTAACATAACACAAACTGTGGAGGAGTTCCTGACTGAAGAGCATAATCCACCCGATGACGTATTTTTAATTAAACCATCCACTATTTCGCGATATGTCAAGAGAAGCAGCTCTTTAAAGGCTCCAGGCGTAGATGGCATACATAACCTCTTGCTGAAGAACCTGCCTCGGAAGGCCATAGTCCAGCTCACGTACATCGCGCGCGCTGTTCTGTCTCTTAATTATTTCCCGGCAGTATGGAAAACTGCAGTGGTGCTGCCCATTCTTAAACCCTCCAAGCCACCGCATGACCCCACCAGTTATCGGCTGATCTCTTTGCTTTGTTTGATTTCAAAATTAATCGAAAGTATAATTTATGAGCGGATATTGGCCCACACTGAAGATCGTCATGTCATTCCTAACGAACAATTTGGCTTTCGATCCGGACATTCGACCACCCACCAAATTGCTCGCGTCGTTGCGGACGCCGTGGAAAGTTTCAACAAGAGAGATCATATGGCCATGTTGATCCTGGACATTGAAAAGGCGTTTGACAGAGTCTGGATAATCGAACTATTGCACAAATTAATTACGAATAATTACCCCGCGTATTTAATTAAACTAGTCCGAGACTACCTCGAAGGCCGACAAATCATGGTCAGGGTCAATGATCAAATGTCCTCAAGTAAGGAAACTTTCTGTGGCGTACCACAGGGCGCGATTTTATCTCCCCATCTTTTCAATATTTACATCTCGGACACCCCTAAATTAAGAAATACAAAATTAGCTTTTTACGCGGATGACACGGCGATCTATGCGAGAAATTTTCACCCCTTAATAGCATCTCGCATGATCCAAATTCACGCTAATGTCCTACGGAAATATTACGCGAAATGGAAGCTCCGGTTAAATGCTGCCAAGTCGGAACTCGTGATTTTTAGCAAACTAAACCGCCCGATACACCTTCCCTACCCTGTCAAAATTGACGAAGTGCCAGTCCCTCTCAAAAAGTGCGTAAAGTATCTGGGTGTGCATCTTGATCAAAGGTTAACATTCAGGAACCAGATCAACAAAATTATACAAATAGCAAGCGGGAACATTCGAACAATGTACCCGCTAATTTGTCGTAATAGTGTTCTAAATTTCGCAAATAAGAAACTCGTGTATTATTCGATAATTCGACCGGGAATGCTTTATGGGGCGCCAGTGTGGGGCAACGCGGCGCGTACACATTTGAAACGTGTTCAGGTCCAGCAAAACAAAATTCTACGTATTATTTTAAGAGCCGATCGATATGACCGTACTGTAAGTTTACATACTCGCGCTGCGTGTCCTTTTATTAATGACATTTTGGCTAAACACGTCACAAAATTTTATGAAAAAACCATTCGACATGAGAACCCCCTCATATGTGACATTACCGATAAAGCGAGGATGCGAAAACATCGCTTTCCATTCGAGCTACACAACCTTCTGCCACCACTGCCAGAGGTTGCAGCGCCGGAACCACCTGGCAGCCTAGAGATGAGGAAGAAGGCGACGCGGACGTAGGAGCTCAGCAACACGATGCTGAGCTGGACGCCACCGATGACGATGAGTTTGAGCCGGAGCAACGGAAGAGACGTCGAAGGCGGTGGCGGTAGCTGCGTGTGCGTGCTGAGCGTGTTAGTGTTTTAATCAATAATTTTTAGATGAAAACGTTTTACATCCTTTTAAATATTTATGTAAAGCATTTTTATCGTTTTATTGTCGTTTGCTTTTAAAAATTTACCCGCCAAGCTGTTCACTCACTGGCGGGTAAATCGTTTCAGATTTCAGTTTGTAAATATACCTTCGGATAAGCGCCCACGGCGCAAGGCACCGTATGTTTTATATTTGAAATTGTGTTCATTCATAATGTATATATTCTTAAATTAATATATTTGTGTTAATGGTTAATGGCTAAGCGGTTCCCCGGTGCGCGCTTTGTGTGCTAGTAGCTAGTAGTTTGTTGTTCGCAGGACTGTGTGCGCTCGCTTTTGTGCTTCTTTTATAAATGCACGTGCATGGTGCATACATAATTTGTAAATTCTCCTTTATTGTCAGAAAATAATATGCAAAAATAAAAACGCTATTCTCAAAAGAATTTATATTTTCTTTTGAGAATAGCGTTTTTATTTTTACTAATATTCTACTACGCTAATTTATATTTTAACTAATATTCTACTACGAATAAACAATTAAATAAACATTATTTTATCTCGGGCTCAAAGATTCCGCCTTGCGCTGCAAGACAGAATCCGAGCCGTTTGTAGAAGTTGTCCCTCACGCCAGAGAGCGTTTCGGCTGTTACAGTGTTGGCAGCTTCTGTCATTTTTGCTCGCATCCTCAGCTCCTGTAAATTATGTGCCCTAATGACTTCATCAACATAAATGGTATTTTTAAGATAACCCCACAAGAAAAAAATCATTCGGAGACAGATCAGGTGATCTTGGGGGCCAACGAATATCGCCTGTCCCACTAATAAGACGGTGGGGAAATGCGGTTGTTAAAAACTCTCGCACCCTGTTGCCTTGGCCGCGTTATGAGCAGGACAGCCGTCTTGCTGAAACCAAACATCATCCTGATCTACTCCGGGAAGGTTATAAATGGCGGGAAGTACTTGCTCTTGCAGCAAACTAAGGTACTTCTGGGCGTTAAGAGATTCATCGATAGAGAATGGACCAACTAAATGATTGCCTAGAATACCAGCCCAAACATTTAGTTTTTCGGGATATTGAGTACGGTAAGCATAACTTCGGTGCTGATTTTGTTGGGCCCAATATCGAAGAATGGAAGGATTATGTTTACCATGTAACGGAAAAGTCGATTCATCAGTAAAAATAATATTTTGTATAAAATTTTCATCTGCGTTCACCTTTTCCATTACAGTAAAGTTGACATCCATTATGCAAATTTTAAATATTAAGTAGGTGTTGAAAGAAAGCCTCTTGGGTTTTGCATATAATTTATTAATATACTTGGGGACTAGTTTCGGATCATCACCGATCCTTCATCAGCCGACAAATCTAACAACAATGAACAACATAATTAGAATCACGATGAACCTCAAACATTAAGATTAGTACTTACAGTCAAAGGTACAGTTTAAATTGTCTGCGTTCGATCATCTCTGCACGAGGTATGGAAGATATAGAAGATAGCAGCAAGGTGTCGAGGGCACATTACAGGAGCAACAGAACAAGTGGATGACAAATGAGCTTATTTATGTGAATTCGTGCGGATGTTAAGAAATAGGAAGTAAGGGAGTGTGTCAAATTATTGGATGCGGGGGTTAGATTGGTAATTGATATGGAATGAGATCAGGAAGTTAAACAAACAGAGCAGTGAGAGATAATTAACGCAGACAATCGGGGTTTACAATAAACACGAATAGCTTATAAAAGCAATTAATCACGCTTACAAAGACATGCGAGTCGGGAACATGTCAAACGAAAAGACACTAGAAGCTAAATAAAGTTAATGCACATAAAGCAATTACAGACTCAGATAAATCATAATTGAATCAGAAGAAGTGAAACATAGTAAAATATATTAACAGTCTAAAGGGTAAAAACAACTTACGCCATAATACGTTTTTGATGATGAATGATTCTTACAAAAAATTCATGGAATTAATCTTAATTATAAAATGTAGATATATGTGTTCTATTAGAAAACGGAAAGGTTGTTAGAAAACGGAAAAGTTGTCAGTTTCCATAATAAAATAAGCACTCTGCATATTAAAAATATATTTAGACCATAGTATTTAGACCAACCCTGTATACTGGTATATAACAACGATATTATCAATCAATAACTTAGTAATTGCCCTATGTAGATCGCAGTCGTAATTTGCGATTGTAGAGAAAGATAAAACTGAATGACTGTTGAATGTCTGTCGACAGTGAATAAATATTTTTCCCCAGTGTACGAGAAACACTTGTGCAACATTCCCCATTAAAGAGGGTAAACTATTTACCAGGTAGTTCTCAGCTGGCCCAAGTAATCAAAGAACTGTACCAAAACGATACAATAGATTCAGACATCATAGAAAAATAAGACTGGAATAACTTGGAACATAGGATTTATTTGAAAGAGATAAATAATATATTCTTTAGTTTTAATTAATTATTGATTTATTATTGCTATTAGTTTTAATTTTCATTAGTAATCTTATAATACGGATGGTTAATTTATTGATATGCATTTGCATTTCTTTAGTAATACAGAAATAAATATCATTATCTGGTATATTTTCCATTTTAACTGTGCGTATGTGATTTTTTTTTCTGACAAATTATAGTAATGGGGACGTCAAAAATAGAAAAAGAAGCTATCGGATATTCAATTTTATATCAATGTAAACTATTTGTATTTTGCATACAAATATGTTCAATAATTATCAATAATTATTCCACTCGTTACCTACTTTTCGGGTGCATGGATGCTCGAACAGCCCCATCACCGCACGTATTTGATGTCATAAATCAGACCCCTGTCGTAAATAATATCTTCGGGTACACACAAATACTGCGCGAGCCTCGTCAAAAATCCAGATTGAATGGTCGAAGCGAATGCGTAGAAAAGAAGCGAGTCACTCTCGAATTGACACTCGTGATTTTTATCCGACTATCTGCCTCCGTAGAGGCTTCTGGCAACTCGAATGTTAGCGGATTTGGGTAAATGTGGCATCCACACTTCCACGATTCGCGGTCTCTCGCTATGTCTCGCGAGAGTCTGGAAGAGGTATAAGGATCATATGAAATGCTATTAAAAGTTAAATGTTTGAAACAAGATAGAACCACAGACGTTTCATTTTATAAATTACTTATATTACGTGTCTATAGTTCTGCATCAGGAATGTACGAATCAATTTATTTTTTATTTTTGGTATAGGCGAATACGGCTAATTATCTTTAAAATGGTATTGTAAAGATGTAAATCCCTACTACTAAAGTGTGAATATTTCAAAAACTATACATTTGTACATTTTTCGAACCTATCGTTAAGTAGGGGTCACCTTCTATCAAGCATGCCAACTGAGAGAACAGTCAATACGTTGTAAAGCGCATGGCCGCTGCTGAGAGAAATTTTTGAGCCCGTGGCAAGTATGTGGGCCGGGTTCCACTTAAAAAAATTACATCATCTTTGTCGTTGGTTAATAAAAAGTCACATAACGTATATTCCGTAAAAAGTAAAAAAAATCTTCTGCGCACTGAAGTGGCAACCTAGTTTGACGATGTTACGCTGGGCCCAAGAAGAATGTTGTGGTGGCAGCAAGATGGAGCACCACCTCAAACTGCGCAGTTGTATGAAATTATTTGAATCAACAATTTCCAAATCGCTGGATTGGTAATGGTGGAGTGGTGGAATGGCCTGCTTACTGCTATATCCTCTGATTTAAGTCCTCTGGAGAACTATCTATCTTCTATGGAGAACTGTAAACGACGAAATTTATCACGATACTCCCAGAAATACCGAGGATCTGCGGGATCGAATAGCAAATCCATTCCGGGAAGAACAGTTAGAAGAGCATTACAACATGTAGAAAAACGGGCACGGTTTTATGCCTTGAAGAGAATGGCGACCTATTTGAACATTTACTTAAAAATAAGCTTTTTGTTGTATAAACTAGCTTTTTTGCAATCTGAATGTTGTTAATCCAAAGCACTCCTGGTCAGATCGGCGGTCTGTAAGCTCCAGTTGGGTACCTGATAAGCACGACAAACAACGAGAAAAATTTATTTATTTTTTTAAAACTATGCTTTATAAAAAAACTACTGTTTCATTTAAAAAAAATCTAATTGTTTTTATTGATTCATGCATTGTCACCGGAAATCTGTCCACATACTAAATTTCACACATTGTCAACGGAAATCAATCCACATGCAAAATTTCAACTCGAATGGACAAATTTTGAAATTTTGGAAAATTTTGGAAAATTTTCCAAATTTTTTTTTGTTGATTCATGTCGACGCGAACCTGCCTATACGCAAAATTTCAACTCGATTGGGCATAGGCAAGTAGGTACTATTAACTAGTGAAGTTAATATAAGCGTAGTAAGAAGATGAAAGTTTTTTTTTATTATTACGCCATTGTTTTAAAAAATAATGCCATGTTATACATTGCAGAAATTAGAAAAATCACGACTATTGGAAAATGCCAAAATTCAACATGGCGCCCATAATAAAAACAAAAATTGGCCATGATTTCTCCGCCATCTTTGATGTTATTTAAAATTAAAAAATGACACTGAATTTCTTGTTAAAAGTAGCTGTAGAATATTTTTGTTTTAAATATCTAGCTACATTTGGTCTTAAATAACAAATGAAAAACAATATCTTAACATTTCAGCTTTTTTTTGCGGAACAGCTTTTTTTCTTCAAAATGAAAAATGATAATTTAAAATCCTTTTTAGATAATGATCAGCACAAAAATAGGAATCTTTTCCAAATTTAAACATAGGTTCTATCTTCACTAATAAGCGAGGTCCCCATGGCAAGCCTCGAAATTCACCCGGTAGAATCCATTCAAGAGAAGGTATTTCTTGAGTTTAATTTGTCAGAAAGCAATTTCGCAGATCTTAAGAAGGGGCCAGCCCCGCCTAACGCTCTCATTACCATACGTTCGCTCAACCCGAAAAATACTCACTTTCCCGGCTTCGTACACGATTTACTATGAGTATTCTCTATGAGTAAGTTGAGTATTCCTATAAGTATTTCTGATTGGCTGGTTTCCTCGCGGGCCGGATTCTGCCCGCGGGCCGTAGGTTGCAGCATTAGAATTGACGGTCTAGTGATAACAACTCACTTTATCATTTCAGTATAAGATATCGTGGTTATAATCTTCAAAACTACTTATCGCCAATAGTAAATAGCACATTTTCGGTACGTGGTGGATCGCATTGGTTCTATTTTACTTATTATATTTTATTATTTGCTGATATGGCATGTGGAATATGCTTAATAGCGGTGCTTCTAGCAGTAGCTATTGGACTAAAGATATTCTTGAAACTGAGAATACGACAGAATGGCTGCATGAACTGCATGGTGGGGAAGACAGTGATTGTTACTGGTGCCAATACAGGTACTTACTTGAATGTTTTGTCTATTACCTACACGTGAGTATAATTGCAAATCGTATTTTTACGATTATTTGGTACTAAACTGCACTGTTGACCAATTTATGAATGAATAAAATGCTGCAGTGTTAGTTTTGTTACATAAATGTAAATAAGTATGTTCTTCCAGTTCAAATTTAGTTGATGTATCTACAGAAGAACTTAGCAGTCCATATTTATTATGTAGACTAGGCATAGGGTATCTCCAGTTTTTTAAGTTACGTTAAGAAAACTGGAGATACATCATGGATAGTTGTCGAGAAAACCAAACTTCAATATTTGGTATTAAACCAGTCCGCGGCGACAACATTCAATTTGGAATTTTGACCCACCCTGACGGGGGATTTGGATGTTTTGATCGCGAATTCATAATTAGTAGTATCTAATTAAGCTAAGTTAAAAAACTGGAGATACATCATGCTCAATTTTCGTGAAAACCAAATTTCATTATTTGTTATAATACCAATCCGGATTTGGATCGTTTGACCGCAGATTCATTATTAGTAGCATCTAATTAAGCTAAGTTAAAAACAAACTAGAGATACAGCATGCCTAGTTTTCGAGAAAACATCATTTCAATATTATATCAGGCCGCGGCGACAACATTCAATTGCTTTTTTGACCCACCCTGACATCGGATTTGGATGGTTTGGCCGCCGATTCATGATTAATAGTATCTAATTAAGGAATTGTGTGAAAGGAATTGGACATACATCATTCTTAGTTTTTGAGAAAGTTATATTTTGATATTGGCTTTCTGCGGTGTTCGAATTAACTGCAATTATGTATTTAAACTTGGTTCAGCCCCTAATACCAAAAAAATGTATCTAGTTCGAGTTATTATTACTAGTATAGTCGAGCCAATATTAGTAGAGGGCTGATAGAGATAGAGATAGTGACGTTCCGTATTTTGCAGAAATTTACGTCTAGAGGGTGCATGCAACAAGAACATTTTCTTATGTAAGGCCATAATAATATTATGCTACCATTAAGACAATTAAAAGATCTGTCAAATTCATTAAAAAAATATAGGGTTGTCATTTAAAAAAAATATCGATGATGAAAAATATCTGTTAAAAACAATTGAAGGTAGAAAAATTTGATATCATAGGGTGTATTTTGATAATTATAAATCGACTTGTTCGAGGATTTTTTAAAATAGCATACCGTTCTTGACATTTTGTCATGTTTCCATACTTTACGCGCTCACTGTATATGTTTTTATCCGCAAAGGAATACTTCCTTGCCTTTTTTGTAACAGATTTCTTTGAGTCAATGCATATTTATTTGTAGTATACTTCTTTTGTACAACAATCTCTTAGTCAGTTTATGCCCTACTTTGTTTACACCCTGTATTTAATTTAATGTATATCTTTCAAATAATTCACATTCAAACTTAATAATAATAATAAACAAATTACACAAATTAAATGTATACATTAAATATCATAAAAAATACCTATAACATCTGATATTTTAGGTATCGGATATGTAACAGCGTTAGATTTTGCAAAACGTGGTGCAAGAGTAATCTTAGCCTGTAGAAACAAGGACAGAGGAGAAGATGCGGAATATAGAATTAGAAAGATCAGCGGCAATCAAAATGTCATCTTCAAAATGCTGGATTTGGGATCCTTCAAGTCCATCAGGGATTTTGCCAAGGATATAAACGTAACAGAAGTCCGTCTGGATATTCTCGTAAATAATGCCGGAGCAGCAGGTTTCGGGAATCAAAAAACTGATGACGGAGTCTTATTAGAAATGCAGACAAATTACGTTGGACCATTTCTACTAACGCATCTATTGATAAGTAAGTGGTAACAGTTATTTACTAGGTTGGATTGTACATACCAATCTTCAGTGCATGAGTTCTACGGAACTGTAGTATTATCTTGGGTGGAATTTTCAGTAATCTTAATGGGATTGTATTAGGGTTATTTTACGACTATTATTAATTTATGAATGTAACAACAGGGTTTAAATTACAGGTAAACTAAAAAGTTCCAAACGGAGTCGAATTGTAAATGTGGCATCGGATGCAGCTAAATATGCAAAACTGGACGTAAAAACAATTAATAAATATCCTGATGGTCCTACACTTTTAGCTGAAATACGCCTTTACTGTAATACCAAATTAGGGAATATTTTATTTACCAGGGAATTGTCCCAAAAGTTACAAGGTACTGGAATCACCGTGAATACTTTACATCCAGGAGCAATCGGTACTGAATTTACAAGGCGTTTTCCAGATATCCTGAAGATTGTAGTAAAATTTATTGAAGCGTTGTTTTTTAAGGTAGGTACCTACTTAGAAATCATTCTGGCTTTGTCATAATACATTTTTTTATTGCTAATGATAATCGATTTTTTTGTTTAATTTGATTGTTATATTTGGTGTTGTATTTCAGACTCCAGAAGAAGGAGCCCAAACTACAATTTATGTTGCCCTATCAAAGGATTTAGATGGTGTTACTGGAGGATTCTACGATAATTGTCGACAGGTGCAGCTTTACAAAACAGCACAAGACCAAAATTTAGCTAAGCAGCTATGGCAAAAGACCGAGGAATTGGCGAAGCTTAAAAATGACGAAAAGCTAAGAACATAAACTAATTTATAAAAAACTATACTTCGTTATAAATCTGGCGCAAAAAATAATGATTAGTTTTTATTTCCAACGCCTTTCCAAATAAATGAAAAATGTATTGTTTATAATATCAGATTACCGACGTTGCAGTATTATACAAAGAGCATCAGTGAAAATCACTGGTCATAGCTGGAACTAAGTTATAGCCCAATATATTCCGAAAAGTTTCCTTTCTTATTTATTTATGTATATTACTTGACTGTCTATTACTTAGATACAACAAGAATAGTAATAACAAGTCACAAAACTGGGTAAGAGACTGTTTTGTTTATATACAGCTCCAAACGACGCAAAAGGGTTCTACGACGGTCAAATGAACGTATTTACAGTGAAGTCGCCTTATTTAACGGATTTTTCGTATGGTTTGTGCCGGAATTTGCCGATGTAAGGGCAATGAGACAATGTATGGCTGAAAATACACCCAACTTGTCGTTCAATGTCAATGCAAGTTTAAATCAGTAACTACGGGTTTAATTTAGGTTAACTCTTAACTAACTAACTATGAGTTTACAGTTCATCAAAGGTCGGGGTACTCCTAAAAAGCGTATAGAAAACAAAATATGTAAATGCGTAAACAAAGAAAATGGCGAACCTTTTAAATTCAAAGCTTCCAAAAGAAAACTGGTTATCGATGCACACTCTGCACAGTTGACACAGCGAATCGCTAAATATCACTAGAGAAATATTAAATATTATTTTCCTATAGTTGGTTACATTTGTGGCCTAACTAGGCGTTTAGCCTGCTTTGATAAACCCAACATTTTCGTAACTAGGCGTTAAAGTAGACTGCTAGATATTTATTATTATTAACCTTGCATTGATAGAGCCGCCCTTAGTGTTTGAAAGTTAATTCGAAAAACAAATTAAAAAAAGTTACTGATTTGGTTTGCAACAGAGCTATTACTTTATTTTCTTAATAATAAAATGTCTGCATATTCATTTTCAAATTAATTTTTTTCGAAAATATTGTTATGTCAAACCGTAAATTAAACCGTTAAATTTTGGCATTATATCATTAATAAAATTAAATGATTTATACAAGAAAAAATATAGCGTAGCCATCTTATAGGCTTCAGTAGTCATTCGGTAATCATGTAATCACTTAAACGTGATCTACTCAATCAATCGTTGCAATATAAAGATATTATTATTCTCGAAAAGAACTGCCTCTATTCCTTTGTAAAACATATTGTACGAGACAATTGTCTCGTCCGCCCGTCGTCATTCACACGTACTTCGCTTGTGTTTTTAATTACCTGACCATTTAGGCTGATGATGTTGTAATCAACGAAACCGGTACCTAAGAAATTTTGATACATTTTACAAAGGAATACAGGCAGCTTTTTCGAGAATGTTAATTTATAAACCTTTGTCGACTTGGACACATTCCAAACACAAATATAAAGATATGTTTTAATTTATATAATTTCAATTTCTGGACGGGTAGTATTTTAAATCATTGCATAATGTTATACTTACCTTTTGTACTTTTATTTATTTACGTGAAGACAGTTGTCGATGATTACTTAGAAGCAATTGATAATCGGAAATTTACCTTTATTGAAATTTATTTGGACAACTAAAAATCGATGTGTCAGGTTTATGCCATGCTGGTATCTGGTACCTGATTTCTAATGCAACAAAATACATATAAATATATCAATTGATAACAAAATAGGTATTTATCTAATCTATTCATTTTTCATGTCGCTCTTAGGTATAATTGTGGACATATGTATCTTATTAGATTCTACAAAAGGGGTTTGTTGAATTCTTAACGCCTAGATTACTAAAACATAATAAAAAGACTTAAATAAGTAGGAGTGAGAAGAGATTCATAATTTCATTACTATAAATTAAAATATCAATTAATCACGTGATAAACTTATGGTAACTTTTCAAGATCACCCAGACCAACCAATTCTTCAGATAGAATCCATAGTTTCCTGGCTAATTCTGGATCCTGAGCAGTTTTGTACACTTCTACCTCTTGACAATTGTCAAAAAATTGTCCACTCACTCCGTCCAAATCTCGAGACAAAGAAACGTAGATATGCGTTTGAATTCCTTCTACCAATGTCTACGAAAATAAAGTTATTATTATGTAGATACACCATTCTTCATGCAGTTTGTGTACCTTAAAATATAGTGGAGCTATGAACCTGGCTGGTTCTCTAAAATAAGCAGGAAATTGCCGGAAAAAGTCTGTATCTATTGTGCCTGGGTGTAGACAATTAGCTGTAACATCTGTACCTTGCAACTTTTTTGCTAATTCTAGCGTAAATAGTATATTGCACAGTTTTGAGTCACTGTAAAGTTGGAAATCAGTTTGCGCAATATTTCCGTCTTTCGGATATTCGTTAATCTTGCTAACATTTAGTCTTGCAAATGACGCAGCCCAAGAAGCTATATTCACTACTCTTGCACCCTTGGTTTTCTTTAATTTGTCTGGAACATATCAAATCATTATTCTGAGAGAAGGAGTATGATTGCAAAAGTTATTTTCAGGGGTTTGAGCACTTGAATTAGTTGTTGTTTTGCAAATGTCCCCATAAGTCATATATAATATACCTATTAAAAGATGGGTAAGTAGAAACGGCCCAAAATGATTAATTTGCATAATCGCCAAGAGTCCGTCTTCAGTTTTCTCATCTTTATATCCAGATCCTCCAACGTTATTTACTAAAATATGTACTGCTTCTTCATTATCGTTGATATCTTTGGCAAATTCCCTAATCGACTTAAAAGATGACACATCCAGATGTTTGTATATTAAATTGGCATTCCCTGTTTCTTTTGTTATCCTTCGTATGGCATCTTCAGCTTTGTCCTTGCTCCTGCAAGCCAAGATCACCCTGGCACCTCTCATTGCAAAATCTAGAGCCGTCATATAACCCAGCCCTAAAATAAAAAAAAAAATAGTTAAAAGAACAAATCACGTTGTGGTTGGTGGATATGATCCGTGGAAATACTGCAAAATACTTTAGCATCAATAACACCAGAAAGTGATAGAAATGAATCTACAAAGTGATTTTTCAGGGTTTGTTATTCGACTTGCATGACAGAAAAGATACCGTAGGTAGGAAATTGACGCCTCACACCGAACACCCGCGCGTACAAATTTGGTCTAACGCTTCTAACAATGATGATAATATCATCATATATTATATTGTTTGATGTTTTAGCTTAATGTACAGACATCAACATTTCAGACATTATTAATTTAATATTAAATAAGTACTTTAAATGAATTGATTCTTTATTAGAATCGAATAAAAAATGGTAATTCTGATGTCAAAAACTTTATTGGTATCTTTCAAGACTAGTTTCGAACCATGGCAAAAAAATGTGTTTTTTCGCCTTTTTTTATAGTAGTTATGCAACTGATAACTAGAGTGCGGATTCTAAACATTTTGCTTGGACAGTTTTAATGGAAGCAGTTTAAAAATCTTAAGGATATCCACGAATTTAGAAAAAATAAAGCATTTGGCGCTATTTTTATTTTGCTTATTTTGCTTCTTTTCCCGGATTTTGCAGATATGCGCTTATTTTGCCATATTCCTGCTTATTTTAACTTTTAACGGATTTTTTGGGGTGTTTATACCAGTTTTTAGGGGCTTAGTGCGACAGTGACAAAAACAAAAAACAAGCCGACCCGATCAGTGCCGTGTATACGCCGAGTAGCTGCGTCAGGCTAACAGCATTTGCGTCTCAAAAATCGCAAAAATCACTCAAAATCGCCTCTACTGCATTGTTCTATACCAGCTATAAACGTGCGTACAACACAACAGTTATTCGACTTTTTAGTGTATTTGAAATGCTAAATATTAAGGATAAATGGCTGTCTGTCACATAGATAAAAAGTCCCGAATTAATTATTCAAAACAATAAAATATTCTGCAGAATGTGCATGAAAACAGTAAGTTACAATTATTTATATTACGATTTGTCTCTTAGTAGTGATTGTTTTGATTTTAGGCCTATTTAGTTATATTTTGTCGCTTTATTTCACAGTATTAAAATGAAAATATTTAAGTTTAACATTCACTTCTTAGCTATACTACATTAATACATTGTTTGAATAATACATATTAACTTAATTCTCTTTTTTGTTCAATTTGTTCAACTACGTTTAAATATAGAGACAATTTGGACTAAGAAGAATGTGTCACGTGTTAAATCAGCGCCGAAAAATGCAAGCACATAGTTCAATACTAAGCAAACAGTGTTAAGTTACATTGAAATCCTATGTACTTAATACAGTTGGTATACCTCCGAGGTGCTCAATTTAAATCTACCTGCGTATAAATAATTAATAATAATAATAACATTTGTTGTTTTTAAATAAAATATATAGTGTTTACGCCTATAGTTTATTTCTATTGTTAAGTATCAATTTCCTCAGTTATACCAATGTTTTGTATAATGTGTGTGTGCTAATAAATACATATTTACAAAAATAATACAAGGTATATACGTATTCTTATAACGCTTTTTTGTGTGCTTTTTTCTCATTTTTCGTGCGCATTTTAAGCGCTTATTGTCAAAAAATAAATGCTTATAATTCCGCACTCTACTGATAACAAACCATGTGGTTGGAAACAAATTCGATTAATTTATTGATAATCAGATTTTTTACGATTTAACACAACAGATTTATTTTGTTCATATTTAGAACAATATATTAGGAAGTTAGATCACATCTTTTCCAATGATATCGGGTCTTGACATTGCGAAAATTATGGTTGCCATGTAACGTAATACACATCAAATGTTTTATAGCAACCTACCTTGCGTGCGTTATAAACTGGTAAAGACACCGCTTTCGGTCTCGTTATGAAAACACTAGAGCACCAGCTTTTAGTAACTTTTAGTTTTCCAAGATTTGTGATATTGACGTCAAGTGTCAAATAAGGCTGACATCTCAATCACTATTGGATCGCATCAATTTTTTTTTGACTTGTTTATTTTACTTCGGTCTATTTCCGCAACTTAGGCCAATCACCGACGTTGAGGGCAGGCTACACACACCCAGGAATTTTGTCGAACTGAAGGAATTCCAACCTCCAGTAAGAGTTCTTTAACCGAGCGATTTTACCCGAGCCGGGATCGAACCCGGGCCTTCAGCGTAGATAGCAGCCGCTCTATCCTATACGCCATCGACCCCTCCCCCAACTGTTAGTAACTTTTAGTTTTCCAAGTGTAATGATACTGACGTCAAGTGTCAAATAAGGCTCACATCGCTCACATCTCAATAGCTATTGGCTCGCATCAATCGTATTTGTGAATTCTACCACCACTGCCAACTGTTGAAGATAAAACTACTCTAGATTGTAAGATGACAACCGCACTTTACGAAATTTATGTAAAATTAATGTCGTAAGGTAGAAAAAATATTATATAACACTCGTTTTATAAGACGTATTGGCGCACTCGTTCCAGCAAAACAATTCGTGCGCCAATTTTTGTCATATAAAACTTATATTATATATTATTAACTATAACAATTTTCGCGTTACTTTTTGTATCCTTGCAATTCTTTCCGTTTAGGTCGTCTAGGAGAAAAGAAATAAGAATAACTGATTTTGTTAGTTGATTTTGACATTTGATTGTGTAATTAAAAGCAACTATTTCAAAATTGATATTATTTTACATTACATGTAATGTCATAACGCCCTTTTTTTCACAACACATAAGAAAAATACCTGTTTTGTTTCAAAACAGTCAAAACAGGATTTGAAACGAATGACAATTTTCTTTCTCGAATAAATCTTTATGTAGAAGAAAAAAAAACGACATATAATGTAAAAATAATATTTATATTTTTATTGAATGACACGACAAAATTTGATAGTCAATCATTTTTATTTTATTCTTTTCCTCCCAAACCATGCCGGAGATTGCATTGATACAAAAAAAACATTAAATTTGAATCATCAAAATTATTAACCTTTAAATAAAAAGTTGTAAAAAAAGTGTATTACGTCATATTTTACTCATACTGTGCGCACTAATGGAATAAATGACACCAATGAAATAACTCCCCATCAACGCAAAATATGTGATCTAATCTAACTTCCTACTATATTAATCCAAATACGACCAAAATTGGTTCAAAAGCAAAGTTAGTTTAAAAGTAACATTTATTTGATTATGATGACAGTTCATATGAATAATGACTTCATTATTCAAACGAACTGTCACTATACGAACGTATTGTCAAAATCTGTCAACACCTACATGGATGACAATTGTTTGACAGTTGGCTTCGCCACCATTGTCAAATACATTTTAAAATATTTGATATAAAATGGAATTTATTAGTCGTAGATAAAACGACGTATTCAACACGCACACAACGGATATAAATCGCTCGCACTTTTACACGCTCGCCTACAGCTCTCGTATATATGTGCCCGTCAAATAATATAGCTAAATCTTACCTGCATTTGCACCAGTTATTATAGCAGTTTTTCCAATCAGACACGAGTAACACATGTGACGTTTCACTCTTAATTTCAAATATAACTTCCATATCACAGCAAAACAAACAATAAGAACTCCCAGGTACATCAGCATTATTATCAATGATGCTTACTCAGTTGTCTATGTAGAAATGTAATTGAGATGCTGTGTATTATGTAATTTCACTCCGAATAGTGATAACGCTCACTTTATCAAGTTCAACAGAGCAATCTTGAATCTCAAAATAATAATCTTTAAAAGTGCTTGTTGAATGTTGCCACTAATATAGAAAAGATTAAAGGTGTAAAGTTCTAACTTGGTTCTATTGTACCTATTGTTGATATGGCGTGTGGAATATGCTTAATAGCGGTATTTATAGCAGTAGTTATTGTACTAAAGATATACTTGAAGCTGAGAGTGAAACAGAATGGCTGCACGAATTGCATGGTTGGACAAACTGCCATTGTTACTGGTGCCAATACAGGTGATGTTTTATCTATGTACACGTGATTTCAATTACAATTGTGCACTTTTACGGTTAATTGTTTGTTCGATACTACTATTATTACTAGTAAAAGGTCCTTAAAATAGAATAAATAGCAGCAATTAGTTTATATTTTTGATGATATACAGTGTGTTCAAGAAAGTCCGCAACAAATGGAAAAAAAAAATATTACCAATTTCTCAGAAATTTTATTCTTTGTAAAAGTTGGCGGCTCGTATGAAACCAAAACGACAACCGTCAAATATGTCAATTTCGGTGCGATTCAGAATATATGAATTTGTGATAAGAGTAAAGTATGTACCTTTATTTTCACTATTATCGATAATATTATCGATAGTAAAAATTATATTCAAATATGAAGTTAATATGAAGACCTACCTTCATATTTTTCTGTTTCTCTTCTTAATAGGGTATTTGACTATTATTGGAAAACCATCTTAGTGTGTTTATTCCTTCACTCTACATTGTAAATGCATTATTTTTCGTAATTATTTCCTCAATATTTCATAAAAATCAGCGTTAAAAATTGAATCACAAAAAGTCCCGCCAAAGCGATACTTTCTGCTGTGTGACGTCATCCGATAGTAGATGACAAATCGGCCCATATGGTCTGTCACCATTGGCCAAGTCGCCGTTTGGTAATTGTGTTGTATGATGTGTTGTTTTCACAATTTCTACATAAAAATGGGTTATAAATGGTGTATACATCCACAATGCAGAGATACGTCAAGAAAAACTCCGGATAAACTTATTTGTAGCTGTTCCGCAAGATTTGAAACAGCGAAGAAAGTGGTTGGCTCGTAGAAATCCAAATGAAATAAATAGCGGCCAATACAAGTGTTTTTTTGTTGTGAAGATTACTTCGACATAAGTAAAAGTGACTAGAATAAGTTCTCTATCGTATTTTCGAAGCAGGTATTATCTGATCTGACAGCTTAAGGTTAGGGCTATCCTAACCCACAAAGTTATGCTTACATGGCACTTAGTGCTATTAAATTCAAACGGGAGAAGCATAAGACCGCGTTCGGATAACCCGGTATCGTACGGTGAGAGTCAGGCGCTGCATAATAGGCGGACTAACGTCATACGGCGTTTATCTGCATATAAGAGAGAGACAGCCGACCCAGGTTATCTGAGCATTGCTCTCCCCATACCCTACCCTGACAAACCGAACGCGCTCTAAGCGTACTAACGAATGACGTCACTGGAGACTGAGCCAATCACAGAGCGTTTTCAATCACGTGATAGGACGTGAATAAAATTTTAATTTTAATTTGGTTTTTAATAGAAATAAAGCATATTTTTTTTTGTAAAGTTATAACTTAGTCATAACAAAACTATTTGTTATAACAAATAGTTTTCTTAAACTGTAATCTATTAGGATGACTATAATACAAGCCATATTTTTAATACAGTCAAATACCCTATTCTTAGTCTTGTGACAAATATTAGTAAATTCCAGTGATACTAAAAGGTTCTTTTTAATCTATTTTTTAGAAATTTGAATACATTCTTATATTTTTTGTTATTTTGGCATGATGACTAATGTTTATTTAGAACTAACGCAAAACTACTAATTTTCTAGGTGCGAAGTTGATATTTCACCATGTAGATATTAACTCATACAATAACTAATTTAGGAGCGTGACTTACCTTTTATTCAGTTAATATTAATGACCTCGGATATGTGTATAATAGTAGTTATCCATTTACAGCAAGCTATTATCTCGATGTTGTTGATATTTTCAATGAAACAACCAAATTGCCCATTCAACCATTTCTAGATAATAAGAAAATTCAAGCAGACTAGGTTAGTTGAAAATCTCTTTAAGAAACCCCACAAAAAACATGTTGCCGAAAATGCGGATGCAGGTTTACCAGTGTTGCAAGTAGTAAGGTAAGTCCACGGTAGTCGAGCTGGCCACGTTCAAATCATCAATTTTGACTAGACGATTCACAACCACAATTACCGAGCTATGACAAAAAAGATTCAATATAGGTTGCTGTGACGTCTTATTTGAATATAATATTTGTTCCTAAACAATATTTCTAAATAAAGTTTATCGATAATAATGAAAGTAAAGGTACATCGAATCACAAATTCATATATTCTGTATCTCTTTGTATATGGCACCTGAATTTACATATTTGACGGTTACCGTTTTGGTTTCATACGAACCGCCAACTTTTATAAATAATTAAATTTTCTGAGAAATGGATAATAACAATTTGTTTCATTTGGTGTGGACACACTGTACATACATTCAGGGTGAAACTAAAGTACGTAACAATCTGCCTTTTTTAATGTTTACATTATTGGTTTTGCTAAAATAACACATACTACGTGGTATATTAGGGTGGTTTCCAAAATTATGTCCATGTTCTATATACTGTAAAACTAATTTCTTCCAAATTTGGGATTGTTTGTGCCCAAAATTTAAAATATACGCATTTTTTAATTCATTGATTATATTGTATATTAACTATTTAATTACTTATGTTATTTAGTGGCGTATAGACTTCCTAATTACAACTAAATTACAACACATACTAAATAATAAACAGTAATAGTATAATTGTTTAATGAATCCAAAAGTCCAAATACCAAAATTGGTATTAATAACAAAAATTGTAACGATTGTGATGAAATAATAACCTCTATTTGAAGATATAGAATATTTTGGATATCATTGGTATATATTTTTATATTTTTGTAATTATCTTGTGATACATTTTGCAGCTCTTGTACCATGAATCGTGTTATGCCATGAGAAATTTCTACGAAAACAAATTTATATATTGCAGCTACGAGGATGCGAATTCGCGCTGCAATATATAGAGTGATTTACAACTCGAGGCAAAAAAGAAGAGGTACATTCAGGAGTGAATTCTAGTTAAAAATATGGGATAACTTATTTTCAGATCGCCCTTAGTTTCCGAAAAATCGCACTTCAAAGTTTATTTACTAAATAAATACTGTAAGAAAGGTAACCAGTCATTTTTTTACCATTAGTTATTATTATTTACGTTACAGTAAATGTGAATGCCAAAGAAATTAGTAATGAACCACTACACGATAAAATAATAAATAATTTGTTACATAGTCAAAGCACGCTGGACGCGATGGGACTATCGTTTATCATTGTAAAGCTTGTATGAGAGATTGTGGCGGATATTTCGAGTGTTCTGTAATGTAAATAATTATTCATCAGTCAATACATTCTTTTTCCACGTTGTTTCGCATTTTTTACACAGAATTTGATGCTGTCTGGTACTTAATTTTTTGAATCGAGTTATGAATCATCCTGTATATATTTAGGTACGTCCCCAATGAAGCCCCACTAACAAAAATTATCATTAATTATACTAATTCTGTGTAGTCATCCCATAGTTTATTTATAGACTTTTATAGAGAGTTTATAGACGCCTTAATTTTATCTTGTCTTTTAAAATATTTTCCTAGACGTAATCACCGTTTATGCCTAGGTTGTAATGATTTTTCTTAATTGTAACCCATGTAGTCTGTTTTTTTTATTATAGGTATACTTGGGCCCGTTGAGTTTGACATTTTTTTATTCGAATGTTGCATTTGCCAAATTTTGTAAATATCGTGGCTACAAGATAAATATAGGATTTTATTATCCATGTTTTGTTCTAACATACGATACGCTATTTAAACGGTAAAATAGTAAATATTATTATTAAACAATTTAAATCATGATACTTTTATATCACAACAATAACTTTCTTATTTAAAATGTTAAGTTAGAGTTATAAGTCAAGTTATAGAAAAATTATTTATCGGAATGTTCAAACTTCAAATCAATTGTGACCCCTTCCCGATGTCCAATTGAATTTTCCTTTTGGGGGAATTATTTTTTAAAGAGTAGAAGAAAAGAAGAAAGGGTTGCATGAAAGGAAATAGATGGAAGACAGTATTTTTTTTAATTTCTGTCTCGGACGGTTTCCGGAAAATAAAATTTTTCACAAAATTACAATTTTATGCGGTTTTCGCCCTTTAGAAAAATCAAAAATCTTACTAACAATTACAAATCTATTGTCAATCTTCGTATACAACCTACTACACACAAAACGAAATTAAAAAATGGAAAAATTAAACAGCGTACTACAATGTTCATCGAGTACAAATAAATGCACCAATATTTGTCGCCTTTGCATTTGGTATACCCACTTCAACTGGGCATTGCAAATACCAAGTATATGGCGTAAAAAACTCGTTCGCATAGCCGAACGTCGAATATTTAGAGGTGGACTCGCTACGAATTGAATAGAGCAGGTTTGTTTTCTTGACAAATATTCATATACTTGGCAAATAATTGATATTTGGCAAGTATACGAAGCTTTAGAAGCTGTGGATAGGTAGATGATGAGGAAGACTCCAAATCATCAGAATTATACACCCAAAAGACGTAGCTAGTTAGAACACAAGTTTGCACGGGCAGAGGAAAACTTCTGATTTGGACAATACTGTCTTCAAATACATTAGCGCACATAAGGCGGTCCCATGTATTTATATGTAGACCCGCATACCAAACGAGCATTTTTTGCTAGGTGTAAAATTTGGCGAGACTCATTTGTCGGTAACTAGAAAAGTATTCAGTTAGCTCTAAAGGAGAGAGCAACATCGTTCAAGCAATTTATTTTAGAAATATCATTTAGTTCCTCACAAAAAAATAGACTGTTTCTAAACTGGCTTTTGTATCGGCTCGTACAAGCCCAGTATGTTGTTATTTCCTCAAAGTTAAACCATATTTGTCACCAGATCAGCATGGATTTATTGCGGGCAGATCAACAACTACCAATTTATGCTCGTTCACTCAATATGTATGTAACATTTTGGATCGTGGGGGACAAGTCGATACAATCTACACGGATTTTTCACCCGCCTTCGATACCATTGATCATGACATCCTGCTGGGAAAGCTGTGCGGTTTTGGTTTTGCCCCAAATTTGCTGGACTTAATGCGATCGTACCTGAGTGGGAGGAATAATTATGTTTACTTCAATGGATATTCTTCTTATAAGTTTGAGGCAGCGTCGGGAGTACCACAGGGTTCCAACTTGGGGCCCTTGCTATTTATTATTTTTATAGATGACATCATAGCGTCTATCACCTGCCCAGTCCTGGCATATGCTGATGATATGAAAATATATGTTGCCGTGGAAAGCGATGATGATGTCAGAGAGCTTCAATTCAACCTCAGCAGAATCGATTTATATCGCTTGAAGCTAAATGTGGGCAAGTGCGTGTGCATCACCTACACAAAAAGGAAAAATCCCATAATGGCACAATACGCTGTGGGTCCTTCGGTGCTGAGGAGAGAACGTGTGTTCAAGGATTTGGGTATCCAGTTTGAAGAAAAGCTCTCGTTTGCTGGACATATTTGAATATTAGCTCGGATGCTTCCAGGATGTTGGGATTTGTCTTGAAAACTGCGCGGGAATTTACCGATCCGTTGGTGCTGAGGATTCTTTTCAGTGCGTTGAGTCGACTGGAATATGCGTCCTTGGTATGGTATCCGATCCATGTGAGCCACCAACTAGAGCTGGAGCGAACGCAGAAAAGATTTTTAAAATACCTCTCCTACAGACTGGACTGAGTTTACCCGGAGAGAGACTGCAGCTACCAGGAGCTTCAAATCCGCAATGGCATGATGTCCTTACTAGAACGGCGTGAGAGGTCTATTGCTGGGTTCCTGGACTGCTTGACGGGGTTGTTAACTGTGCCTTTCTGTTGTCCTGTGTTAGCTTTAAAGTTCCCCGTCTAACAGCCAGATATCCTGCACGTTTTTACATGTCCGCCCCGCGGACCAATGTAATCTTGCCGTCGCCCATCCATCACATGTGTCGGAATGCGGAGCATTGCCAGAATTGATAAGTTCTTGCTTTTGTATGGAGTATATTGTTGTATTTAGTTGCATTATATTACTTTTATTACTTTTATAAATTATCCTGTAACTGGGGAAACCTGTAGGGTAATAAAGATTATTATTATTATTACGCAATTGAATTTATAAGATCCATTTGAGATCTTGATATCCTGTTATCCTGATATCCTTTTTTAGTATCCCAATGATGTATTTAATATTTCATATTTGATGTGCAATTTTTACCCTTGCTTGTATAATAATATAAAGAAACACTTTTTGACATACATCGCAGCGTAATGCGTTTATTCTTGCTATTTTATCAAATCTTTTTCAGGTATTGGATATGTAACGGCATTGGATTTTGCCAAACGTGGCGCAAGAGTAATTCTAGCTTGTAGAAACAAAGCAAGAGGAGAAGATGCTGAATATAAAATTCGTAAGATTAGTGGCAATCAAAATGTCGTATTCAAGTTGCTCGATTTGGGATCCTTCCAGTCCATCAGGGATTTTGCCAAGGATATAAACGCAACAGAAGCACGTTTGGATATTCTCGTAAACAATGCTGGAGGAACAGGCTTTGGAAACCATGTAACTGATGACGGAGTTCAACTAGAATTGCAGATAAATTACGTCGGGCCCTTTCTGCTAACTCATTTATTGATTAGTAAGTGGTAAACATTGCTACATTTAATATGTTAGTTTAGTTGCACAGAAAAGTGGCATAGAAAAGTAAACACCTACATCGGTAGTTACGATTTTAGTTTGATATCTAGTTCTAAGGGTCCAAAGGAACTGGATGTTTACTCTTAGCATTTTTCAACGATTTTGCAAATGAGCCGCCATTTCTGTAATTTCGGCAAAATTGTTAAATTATAAATTAAAGTAGACGAAATTTTGAATAATTTATGCCTATGACATTTTTTGGTAAAATTAATAGTTTAGCCGCATGAGCAAATTCTATTTCACGGGATCGCTCGTAGTGCATTAAAACTAGTTAGCCAGGATTTGACAGATATTTTGATTCTCATTCTATTGACAATATTGTCAGCATATCAGCGTTTGTTACTGCTGTATAGTGTGATAAAGTCATGTGCTTGGCAACATCAGATTTTTTATTCTTGTATTTTTGTTTATTTTCCTAATAGAAATCATGATCGTTTTATTGTGAAATCTCCAGAAAAAATTATGCTGGGAACGGACCTCTAAATAGGTTACAGCGAACTGCAATAGGCGTGATACGGAAATTTTTGCAACCTTCGCATCCTTTAAACGCGAGTTGGACAGGGTGATTGGATAGGGCATGTGATGTTTTTGTTGTTTTTATTGTTATTTTTGCAATTATGTACTGTGTGATTGTTATAAGTGATTAAATTTGTATGAAATTTGTTATGGTAATATTTGTAAAGAATGATGTAATTAGTTGAATAAATTACTACGACTACTACTACTAATAAATTTAAGGAAAAACGACATGAAACAGGCGTACTATTAGTGATCTCACACGTTTCCATAGCTTGTTACTTGCAAAATAAAGTCTGCATTGTTATCGCGAAGGGTTAATAATAGAGCCCCAAGTAAAAGTACAGGCAGACACACAGGTAGAAGAACAGAAGAACTCCGCAAGTATATAAGAATTATGATTTTAGTTTAAATATTTCCCAAACTGTTGTTTGTTCTATTGACGAGTATTTTCACGCTTAAATGCTTTGCGATATAAACAATTGTTGTTACGTTTGTGGCCATTTCACACCATAACCGACAAAAAGAAACAAACTTAATAGAAGTTTAATTGCAGGTAAACTAAAAAGTTCCAAACCAAGCCGAATTGTTAATGTAGCATCAGCGGCAGCAAAGCATGCTAAAATGGACATAAAAACAATTAATAAATATCCCGATGGATCCAGTATTCTAGCTGAAATGCGCATTTATAGTAGCAGCAAATTGGGCAATATTTTATTTACCAGGGAATTGTCCAAAAAACTGCAAGGCACTGGAATCAGCGTGAATACTTTACATCCAGGAGTAATTGGTACAGAATTTACAAGGCGTTTTCCCGAGATCTTAAAGATTGGATTGAAATTTCTTGACTACTTTACTTTGGTAAATTTAATTGCTTTGTTTATTTTCTTTATCAAACCAACATTAAGCTTCTTCTGAATGTTGATTACTATTTTGTATATTTCAGAGTCCAGAAGAGGGAGCTCAAACTACAATTTATGTTGCTCTATCAAAGGATTTAGATGGCGTGACTGGCGGATTATTCGATAACTGTAGACAGATAGAGATGTACAAAACAGCTCAAGACCAAAATTTGGTTAAGCAGCTGTGGCAGAAGACTGAGGAACTAGCAAAGCTAAAAAATGAGGAAAAGCTAAAAAAATAACTATTTTAATTTACATAATATTGCTTATTATCATAATATTCATTACTTTTGTTTGTAATGTTTATAAATAAAAATACAATATGGTTAAACTATGGTTTTTAGATAACACGGTGTTAAAGTGCGTTAACCCGTTTACGTTAAACCTCTTTCACCCTTGTGAGTTTGTCACTGCATCTGCCGTCGTCTCATTTTGATATTCCTAGATGGTTTGAAAATGGTGAGAATGGAGTGTTGTAGGTTATTATTGTTTAAGCTGAGATCTTTTTGTAAGAATAATGAAGATATTTCGCGCTCGCTAGTTTTGCAGTGTCTGAGCCATGTCTTGGACTCTATTTTTGTTCCTCACAGAATTTTAGGGTTGTTTCTAAAAAATGCCCAAGGTCTGGCAAGTGAACATAGTGATATTCGAAAGAGAGAATTGTCAAGAATAACATTCCGTTTGTTCGTCCAGGCGAGGAAATTCATCCAATGTGAGCACTAGTTGGTTGGTATTAGATATATACACTAAAAATAACACTGTTTTCAGGTATGTACCTATAAGTCTAAATCGGCTATCAGAATGAAAAGATAAGTCCAATGAATTGAATCAAAACATACTTAACTCAATTCTACATAAAAAGTGGGTCCAAGCAAGACACAGTCTTAACACGACTATATCAACAGTTCCGCAAAAATACTGTAACTGGATAAATGAATAGATACCACATTGTTTTACAATTTGTATTCTCCATGGCACCATGCGATTGAGATTCTCAAAAAATAAGAAAAATACAGAAAATGTAGAAAATTCAGAAATGTAGCCATCTGTATTAATTTGTATTAAACATGTGGCATGTGCAAGATCAAATTATACAAATAGATTATACAGGCTGTTTACTGTCTTGTGATTTTATTTTCAAGGGGCGATTAAACATCTTAATAGAAAATCATTAATGACTCAAAAATTGCATAATAAGAGTGATATTACTGTCATTTATTTGTTTGGTTTTATTGTTAAGGGGTGACTAAACATCTTAAAAGAAGGTTATTAATGCCAAAACGATTGATCAAGAACATGTGCAGGGTGAATGTAAATTCAAGGGATAAGTTATCAGTGAATTTTTTACTAAGTAGGCTGATGTCAGTAACTTAATATCTTTCTTAATGCACAACTTTTGTAAAGACTTTTTTACGTTAATAGCCTTCTTTTAATATGTTTAATCACCCCTTGAAAATAAAATCACAAGACCGTAAACAGCCTGTATATAATATAATATAACATTATAATATACAGGGTTATTGGTACCTAAACGTATTCCCTGAAGCATGTTATAGTAGAGGCCATTTGCAAGCTATTTGACCCCCAAATGCATGATCCAAAAGTTAACAGTTTTCTAGATATTTTAATTCTTGCGAATTTTTAAGAAAACGCAACCTATAGGCTCATAACCGGACAACCAAAAATAAATAATACTTTCCCAGTTGTCATTGGTTTCTCTAAGGCTGAATCGCTGATAAATCAAAATTTCCACAAAAAATATCTACAATTGCTGGGCTAAAAACTTGCATTTTCACATGCATTTTTCGCATGTGCTGAGGCACAAAGAAAATACCATCGGCGCTTCCGGGATAGACGCGTCCCGCACGTTAGACTTTTTGCGGCTACGTAGAGACATTTGACAGAAACTAGTGCTGTTTAACGATACATAGAGCCTGGTGCAAACAGGAGACCCAATGACGACGAAGATGGCGAGGAGGATATCAGGTTGTTCGAACGCAACCCAACCCAACTATTAGCACGAATAGAGGCGCATCACAGCTTGGTATGTCGCAGTAGGCGTTTTGGCTTCTGTCATAAGTCTGTACTTACAGCCCCAAAAACACTAACGAGCAGTACGCGCCTACCCTAGAATCGACAATGGTATTCTCTCTGAGCTTCAGTAGCATTTCATGACAGTACCCGTAAATGAATAGTATGTCAGCATATTCAGTATTTGAATAACTAATCATTTTAAAGTTGATTAGAACGTGAAGAAGTTTGGTTGGGACATACTTTAACTATGACTAAACAAAATAATGTTTAGTTCATCATTATATCGGATGAAATCGGTTCAAAATGCGATCAAATTGCTCTCAATTTGCTTTCAAAACTCCAGTAATATCATTACACCATCAGAAGGAAAATCTTGCGCTCTATATATCCGTACTGGTGTTCCCTCTACCGTATATCTTCAGTATTTTCTCAGATATTGATAACTCTTTCATAAATCCATTAAAATGCTGCTAATGAGTAAAATTAATAACTTTTAAGGCTGAAAGACTCCGGTCCATAGCCAGAAATAAAAAAGAAGAAACACCTCCATGTACATTATAAAATAATTTACAAAATGCTGTGTAATTTTTTTTTCTTGGAAATAAACTGTTCTATATATATATATATAATAACTTTTATTGACCTAGTAAATACGGACAAGTTCTGTTTGAAGAAACCGTTCAAAAGGAGCACAACGAGAACATTATACAAGAAGAGAGGACGTTAGGAGGACAATAATAAAAGGGAGGACAGCCATCTAAAAAGGAGGACTACCCTCCCTAAAGGAGGACGGTTGATCATTTTACTTAACACATTCACATCTACTTGCGCCTGTGGCAATTAATGTTTTAGCAACTAAACAATTCATGCAATAATTTTGACGTGTCATTAGTTTTAAGAAAACTTTTACAATTATTACAATTGACCCAGCCAATGAGTCGCCACGGCCTGTAAAAGCCTTATACATACACAATATTTTCACTTAATGCTGCATTATACTAAATTTTTATCACAAAATCAAATAAGAAACTTAAACAAAATTTAATGAAATTGATGAAAACGTATCTTAAACCCTTTTTTTCATTTTGGAATGCCCGCTTGAGCTAACTTGAAATTGAGCAGTAAAACATATTGATAGCAGTATTCTAGCACTTATATAATATGTTAACGGTAATCTGTATAATTCCGAATTCATGGAACTGCCAAGGCAATGTATGTGACGATAAATTAATTATCGATCAATAAATTGCTTAAATTTCTTCATTATCAAGAGCAATAATTACAATATCTTGGAAAGTAACAAATTGAATCAAGTGATTCCTTCAAGGTTTCTAATTGAGAAATTTATCTGTCTATTCGGTTGCAAACTTAATCATCCGTTAATACAATTTAATCAAATTTACTCAAATTTAATCAATTATTGTCAACAAAAATACATGGGTACCTACGCGAGGAAGGACACTGACTTAATGTGTTTTCAGTAAAGTACTTAATGGTTCGTTTAATATTTTTAAGACAAGAATGAAGCAGGCCTTATTGCTATGACCATACTTTTTAAACACCTGCAGGTACTCATACGATATTTATTTTATTATTTATTAATATTATGATGTTATTTTACTTTATCAACATTGTTTATCAAAAACAAACTCTAGAAGTTCTAATTATTTCTTTTAAAACACGTGTAAGTGATTCTGTATTAAGACTATTACCTATCTAGCATTCAACGTTGTACACAATGGCTACGCATTCCATACATCACTATAGTAGGCAAAGTATATATAATCATTGTTATTTTATACTTTGCCAAAATTGACAAGGCAGTACACAGAATGCCTAGGCATTCTGCAGAATGCGGAAATATATATACATACATATTTTCAGTTATAAACTTATAATACAATACATATCGTCGGAACGTTCTAATCTATAAGATATTTTATCTGCGTTACAATATGACTAACATGCATTTTAATGTATCATAGAAATCATTAACGTGCCACTTGATCTCTTTTATCAACATGTTTATCCTCTAAAAATGTAAGTATTAAAATGTGACCAATATTATTATTATAAATGTTTATTATGAAATGTATCCTGTTGTTTTCATTAAATGCAGTCAGTATCCCCTATTGAACCAAAATTCGAACGAAATAAATGTTGTAAAATGTTCCTACAATCTTGCCACCATCCTTCCTATATAATATATACAGTTTGCGATATACCATTGATGCACAGCAATCAAATATTCAAATTTACCTATCTAGAGAGTCACTCAAATCTTATCGTTTATTTAAAAGAGCAAATATTACAAAACGCAGATATCTGAAAATAATAAGTATATGACCAATCAGTCCAAGTGTGTACCCACACACGTAAAATATAACATCGGAAGGTTATACTGTTAGTAACGAGTCAACATAACGTGACTGTATTTCCTAGTTGAGTGATACACACTTGGGCTGAATTATATTCTTTCTTCTTGCTTCAATTTCGCAAACTCTTCACTCTTTCTCCATAGCTCCTTTGCCAAATCTTCATTAAACGTGCCGTATAGAGGGATCTCTTGACAGTTGTCGAACATTTTCCCAGAGATTCCTTCAAGTTCTTTTGCTAACGATACGTAGATTGTAGTTTGTGCGCCTTCGGTAGTATTCTGAGAATATTGTTGAATTAAAAGCAATATTAAACAAGAAGAATTACAGTCTGATTTAGATTGATGAAAATTAGAAAAATAATAAACTCACCTTAAAAAACATTTTTGCTATCGGATCTGCAAGTATCTTCAGGTATGGTGGATATCTGCTGTTAAATTCAGTGTTTATAACTCCAGGATGTAATGCATTGACTGTCACCACTTTATCGTCGAGTCTCTTTGCAAGTTCGGTGGTGAAGAGGATATTACATAATTTACTGTTGCAGTATAGTTCCCCTTCGGAAAATAAGAAGCTATTTTTTTCAATATATTTGTTTATGGTTTTTATGTCCAATTTTGCAAAGCGCGCCGCCAATGCGGACACATTCACTATTCTACTCGGACCGGATTTCCTTAATTTATCTGGAAGCAAAATGATAAAAAAATTAGACAAAAATCAACAAAAATCAGTACAAAGAGCATGGAAAGAAATGAGAGAACTTTTCCGCCGCCTTCGGTGATTATACCTACCTATGAGTAGATGAGTTAGTAAAAATGGACCAACATGATTTGTTTGCAGCAAAATTTGCAATCCATCTTCGGTGACGTGATTGCCAAACCCAACTCCACCCGCATTGTTGACAAGAATATCCAACCTTTCCTCTGTTGAGTTAATATTTGCGGCAAATTCGCGAACTGATTTTAGAGAGGTGAGATCGAGGATTCTATAATGAACATTTTCGTTTCCAGTTGCTTTCTTTATCCTGAAAACTGCGTCTTCAGCTCTTGCTTGATTCCTTCATCCTATGATGACCCTAGCGCCTCTTTTAGCAAAATCTAATGCTGTTTCAAATCCAATTCCTGTAAGGAAATTATTATAGAGTTAAATCTAAAGTTTCTTTTATTAAATAATGTAGTATACATACTACATAGAATCCCAAAATATTCAATTCGGTTAAGATATTATTTTGATACACATCTTAGATAAAATGCTTTAAGGACTGTAGTGGCATTCATGTGAATAACTATGTTATGAATTATGATATACATACAATGTTCTCGACAGAATCGCAAAAACTTACATTTTCCCCTTCCGCCCCTATAAATTTCTTTATGGTGTGGTATTGATTCAGATATCGGTTAGCACATAAAATAACGCTACCAACAAAAATTCAACTTCTTTCTACTTTTTAGAATCTTGTAAGGTGTAAATTAAGTAAATTAAGTGATCATGCAATCAAAACATAATCATCAATAATTTTCTAAACATAAAATATTGCCGTGTGTAAGGATATGTGATTACTTTGATTACTTTGATTTTTAATAAGTTGCAACATAGGGGTTACCACTTAAGAAAGAAATGTCCATACGGTAATAAATTAAAAAAAAATAATTAGTTGTTGAATTATTAATTAGTGATTTACCGTAAAATGAAATGAAACAATATACTAACCCTCATTTTTTAATTTTTAAAACTTGTTTTTGCAGGACTCTCAATTTGTTCCTTCATATCCATACTTAATTCCTGTAAAATTTGTGATTGATCAGTAGATATTAACCCGTGCCCCAAGTTTACATAGGTACTACCACCGTTATTATCTTAATATAAAGATTAAATAATCCATCAACTTTTGAAGATAGATATCCGAGCGTTTCACATATTTCTAAGTAGGGACATAATTTGTCAAAAATACAATCTATCTTTGCCATTTGTATGGTTTAGTTTTTATCTCTGATATTATCACTCACTAGAATCAATTCAGAATTTCTGCTTTCAGATTCAGAATCTGAACAAGAGAGTCCAGAAACAATCGAACAATTGTTTCATTTTGTATATTTATGGCCAGAGCTATTGTATTTGTACGTTCTTAGAAATATGTGGATTGTGGAATGCTCTATATTCAATATATAGAGTAGAAAGATTATTTTTGTAGCTAATAATAATAATAATACAACGAAACAAACTGAGAGCGCTTGTACAAAAAAAATTTAAAAGTTAAAAAATAAGTTTCATTCTAATATGATACGTTCAAAAAGTAAATTTTCTTTAAATATTAAACATTTTGAAATTTATTAAATTCTAATAAAATTATGACTAGTATTACTTGTAAATTGATTCCACTAACGCCTTTAATTTTACAGCAAAATAATGTTGCAAGTAATGTCTGATACCTATAATATTTTTTATGGTTGTAATAAATCATTTTTAAACTACTAATAAACAGAACAAATTTCTCTTAAAGAACTATTGTTAACTGTTTTATTTCTACTATAAAATTTGAATTATTGTACTTACCTGCATTTGCACCTGTGACAATTACTGTTTTACCAACTAAACAATTCATGCAACCATTTTGGCGTGTGTTTAGTTTTATAAAAAATTTTAGTATTATCGCAATTAGCAATGTTAATATCGCAATAGTAGAGAAGATTGAGCAACAAAACATCGTAATATCAGTATTCTAGCACTTGTATTTTTACAAATGAACTAACCGAAAGGACAGTATTGGATAACTGAGCGATCGATTAGATAATCTGTCTGACGAACCTACTTCAATTATAGCGTTGGTATATGACTAATATTGCATTTTGAACTCTCATGGAAATTCCAACACTTAATGATCTCTTACCATCACTTTCATCCACTAATGATTTATGTATAGGTACAAATAATAATCTCAACTAAAGAAGCGAAATGATAATTAATCCAGGTGAGGATAATTTTTGGAAAAAGCACCTCCGCCTGGATTTGAACCAGGAACTCTCCTGGAGGATTCATGGTTCAAATCCAGGCGGAGGTGCTTTTTCCAAAAATTATCCTCACCTGGATTAATTATCATTTCGCTTCTTTAGTTGAGTCTACTTTACTGACGAGTTTACGCAATAACCATTTTTCCTTGAACAAATAATAATATTCATATCATAGATATGTATGATAAAATTATGCCACTTATGTACTGTGAAATGCACAAATTCTACTATTTCCCACCAATGTTTTGGAATAAATTAGGTTTAATTGTTTTTGTTACAATATCCTATCTTTTTGCTCCCATGGTAGAGATTTTTCATGGCACTGCTGGTGTATCGACCTCTTGTCTGTCTTGTAAATTTTCGCATATAGCAATTAAAGGAGGCTACAGCTCAAAATCACTGGAGTGATTAATATAATCAACACTGAAAAAAACTTTCTAACAATAAGTAAAATTCAGCAGTCATTATCATCACTTCATCACTTTCTTGAGATTCTGAAAAATACAAGCGTTCTTAATGTAAAGTTACAACCAGATAAAGGTGGAACAATTATTATCACAAATTTTGCTTTATTTTGTTATTTATGTCCTTTAAATTTTTTTTTAAAGATAAAGTACAGTCGTAAATTTAAACATGTCGTTATTTAGATGAAAGCACATTGCTTAGTTGCTTTATTTCTAGTTGTGTTCATCATTATTATTACATTTACCTATCTAGAAGAGTCAACAGATGTTCACTCAAGGTTTATCGTTTACTTAGAAAAAATATTACATAATACAGGTATTTAAAAGGTATTTAGAATTATATCCTTTCTGTGCTCTTCAATTTGGCAAACTCTTCGCTCTTCTTCCACAAATCCTTCGCCAAAGTTTCATTAAATGTGCTGTATAGGGGGATCTCCTGGCAGTTATCAAACAATTTTCCAGAGACTCCTTCAAGTTCTTTCGCTAGAGACACGTAGATTGTTGTTTGTGCGCCTTCAGTAGAATTCTGAAAGTATTATTGAATTATATGGCAATATAAAAGAAGAAGATCTTGAGGACTAGTTCCGAAAAATTAATAAACTCACCTTAAAAAACATTTTTGCTATCGGATCCATAATAATCTTTACC
Source organism: Aphodius sticticus (assembly GCA_963966075.1). NCBI lineage: Eukaryota > Metazoa > Arthropoda > Insecta > Coleoptera > Scarabaeidae > Aphodius > Aphodius sticticus. Next base: position 25,076,061 of record OZ014509.1, read on the forward strand.
TACGACCGTATGTGTAAATGTCCCTTACGTCACGGACTACTTAGCTCGTATATCGCTTATAACATACGTGTGCCTTTGGCTGTGCGTTTGTGTTTTTAACGCACGACCTAATGTCATAATGACAGATGTCGCGCGAATATTTTGATTATTTATTTGTAATTTTTGATACAATTTATATTTATTGAAATTTTCGGTCGTAAGTAAGTGCAATACTCGAGCTGTAACATATTATTACTTGCACGTGATAATTTATGTTGAATTTGTACTGAAATTTTCGATCGACACTTCAGACAAAGTTCTCCGTAGTTGCAATAGATGTCGCGCGAATACATTGATTGGTTAACCGTCAAATATTCTTACCTGTATGTGTTTGTCATTTTTGATACAATTTATTGAAATTGTCGGTCGTAGGTAAAATTATGTACAATACTCGAGCTGTAACGCATATTACATACTCGTGGAAAATAACAAAACTCGCCGCTTCGCGGCTCGTATGTTAAATTTCCACTCGTACGTAATATGCTAGTTACTGCTCTTGTAATGTAATATACTATTACCTACGACCGTATATGTAAATGTCCCTTACGTCACGGACTACTTAGCTCGTATATCGCTTATAACATACGTGTGCCTTTGGCTGTGCGTTTGTGTTTTTAACGCACGACCTAGTGTCATAATGACAGATGTCGCGCGAATATTTTGATTATTTATTTGTCATTTTTGATACAATTTATATTTATTGAAATTTTCGGTCGTAAGTAAGTGCAATACTCGAGCTGTAACATATTATTACTAGCTCGTGATAATTTATGTTGAATTTATACTGGAATTTTCGATCGACACTTCAGACAAAGTTCTCCGTAGTTGCAATAGATGTCGCGCGAATACATTGATTGGTTAACCGTCAAATATTCTTACCTGTATTTGTTTGTCATTTTTGATACAATTTATTGAAATGGTCGGTCGTAGGTAAAATTATGTACAATACTCGAGCTGTAACGCATATTACATACTCGTGGAAAATAACAAAACTCGCCGCTTCGCGGCTCGTATGTTAAATTTCCACTCGTACGTAATATGCTAGTTACAGCTCTTGTAATGTAATATACTATTATGTATGCTGGATATCTGCTGCCGAATTCTGTGTTTATGGCTCCAGGGTGTAAAGCATTGACTGTTACCATTTTATCGTCCAATCTCTTAGCAAGCTCCGTGGTGAAGAGGATATTACATAATTTACTGTTGGTGTATAGTTCTCCTTCGGAAAATAAGAAATTCCTTCCTTCCGGATATTTATTAATCGTTTTCATATCTAGTTTTGCAAATCGTGCCGCCAGTGAAGACACATTCACTATTCTACTCGGACCGGACTTCCTTAATTTATCTGTCAACATAATATTAAAAACAAAAACATAAAAAATTAAGACAGCAAATTCACTATTCCAAGCATGGACTTAAATGTGAAAATTTCTGCAGGTACCAGACAATCTGATGATGACAACCTAACAGAACTAAATCAAATAAACTTTTACCTACCTACGAGTAGATGCGTGAGTAGGAATGGACCAACATGATTCGTTTGTAGCATAATTTGCAATCCATCGTCGGTAACGTGATTACCAAACCCAATTCCACCGGCATTGTTGACCAGAATGTCCAACCTTTCCTCTGTTGAATTAATATTTGCGGCAAATTCGCGAACCGACTTTAGTGAAGTCAGATCAAGGATTCTGTAATGGACATTTTCGTTCCCTGTTAGCTTCTTTATCCTAAAAACTGCGTCTTCAGCTCTCGCTTGATTCCTACATCCCAATATGACCCTAGCGCCTCTTTTTGCAAAATCTAAAGCTGCCTCATACCCAATTCCTGTACGGAAATTATTATATGTTTAAATCTAAATAAATAATCTCAAAATAAGAAACAATGAGTTTTTTTATGATAAGAATAAAATAACAAGGACCTATTGTTAATTGGTTCATAGAGATTTTAATGATTTTTCAATAAAGTTTAATTTTAAAGTGTTATAATAGTAAAATACCTATAATGCGTTTTCGAGATCTCCAATTTGTCCATGCACTTTTGGTCTTGATGCATATAATATTTTATAAGCATATTCTTTTGCAATGTAGTACTGTATGTTACCTATCCATCGGTCAAATTGTCACCTTTTAGGTATTTCGTAGTTTACAATAAATCAGCTTTGTTGGATATAACAAAATAATGATTATAAATTTAAATATTGTCGCGAAAACTTAGGTACAGATTTTAATGATTTTTCAATAAACTTTAATTTTAAAGTCTTATAATAGTAAAATACCTATAATGCGTTTTCGAGATCTCCAATTTGTCTATGCACTTTTGGTCTTGATGCATATAATATTTTATAAGCATATTTTTTTGCAATGTAGTACTGTATGTTACCTATCCATCGGTCAAATTGTCACCTTTTAGGTATTTCGTAGTTTACTATAAATCAGCTTTGTTGGATATAACAAAATGATGATTATAAATTTAAATATTGATGCGAAAACTTAGGTAATACTAAAGGGCTAAATACTACAACAGTTGATGTCATAAATTCCGCTCAAACTTGAGCGGACGAATTTAAGGTCATTAGTCTGTCAAAACTTAGTTTTTTTATTATTCGCCATTTTAAATAAATTCGGATAACTAATAAGTGATGCCGTATCTCTATACAAAAAATCGCTACAATTTTTCTGTTTTAATGCAAAAACCACGCAATTTTTTTACATTATAAAAAATTGACTTAGTTTGAGGATGTCTTGGGTTTCTAAGGGCTTCTAATCAAAACTCTTGATTAAGTTGGTGATGACCTTTTTATTACGCTCAATATTTCGCAACTATTTGTTGCTTCTTCAGGAGCTGGAATTAGAAACAATGAACAATTACGAAAAGCCCTCTCCATTTCAACTATGCACAAGCTACATTCACTAAAATCTACCTGAACATTGTATGTATACATTGGCGTGTATCGTGTTGTATTAGTGCAGTGTAAGGTTTAGTTAAATATTTCTTGATGTCTGTTCAATCGACAAACACTTATGAGACCAATGTTCAGGTAGATTTTAGTGAATGTAGCTTGTGCATAGATGAAATGGAGAGGGCTTTTCGTAATTGTTCATTGTTTCTAATTCCAGCTCCTGAAGAAGCAACAAATGTCGCGAAATATTGAGCGTAATAAAAAGGTCATCACCAAGTCACCAACTTAATCAAGAGTTTTGATTAGAAGCCCTTAGAAACCCAAGACATCCTCAAACTAAGTCAATTATCAGCAGGGCAAGAACACTCGAAATCAATTATAAAAAATGTACCTTAGCCTATCATGTCACCTAACAATTTGTACGTAAAACAGGCAAATTTGTTTTGACTATTAACGTCATATTAAAGAGGAAGCGGAAAATATTTCAATCAATGTCATTTTTGTACATACGGTACTTTACCATTGGAGAGCAGTGCAGGTCCATAATAGGATTTTCCAGTTCCTACATAAGCTAGTTTTAGCAATTCCTAACAAAAAAAGAAGAAAAAATGCTACTACAATTTGAGAAAGTGGCACATTTTTTATGTTGAACGACTATCTAAAAAGAAATTATTCTAATTAAAAGCTGATATTTTAATTTAATTTCTTTTTCTCAATGATGCAATTGAACACATTTCTAACATTATCATGTTCTTAAACATGCTTTCTGAATATTTTTCAATAAATTTAAAATGATAAAACTACTTGGTGTTTTCCCCAAGATTCTTTGTCACTTTAAATGACCAACTTTCGACCAACTCATTATACACTATACCTATTTAGCATTCAACGTTATACACAATGGCTACGCATACCATACACCACTAGGCAAAGTATATACAATCATTGTTATTTTATACTTTGCCAAAATTCACAAATCATTACCCAAAACGCCCCGGCATTCTGCAGAATGCGGAACATGTATGTTTCCAATTATAATACAATACCCTCGGCGTTCTGGCAAAAGTCACAAGTCCGATGACTTAGTAGTTTTGAGGAAAGCAGGTTTTCATATTGATTGAACGCCAATGATATAAATAACTTATATTAGATTACTCAATGTTCTAATCCATTAGATAACTTATCTGCGTTACAATATGACTAATATATTTTAATGTATCATGGAAATCATTATTGCGCCACTTGATCTCTCTTATCTACATATTTATCCTTTAAAAATGTATGTATTAAAATGTTACCAATATTATTATAATATGTGTATCCACTGTGTACAGACATAAATTTAAAAAATATATAACAAGACCTCTTTAGTTTCTACACAGTTTATTAATGTACTTGGGACGCGTTTTGAGACTCCGTCACATCATCAACCAAATAGTCAAAGAATCAAAAAAATCGCAAAGAGATACAGGATACATGTCAGCTTTCTGGAGAGAAGAAAATACAGGTGATGTCAATCGAAGTTCAGGACGAAAATTGAATCAATAGTATTATGTATCATAAATGTGTATGATTAAATTATTATCCCCAATTGAACCAAAATTCGAACAAAATAAATCTTAAAAAATATTCCTACAAACTTTACACCTTTTCGGACTTATAGATAGAATATATTGAACTTACCCTCCTTCCTATATATACAGTTTCTGATAAACCATTGATGCACAGCATTCAAAATGTTCAAATTTACCTATCTAGAAGAGTCAACATATGTTCACTCAAATCGTTACGTTTATTTCAAAGAGCAAATATTACAACACAGAGATATCTGAAAATAATATATAATCAATCAGTCCAAGTGTGTATCCCTACACGTAAAATATAACATGGTAACGTTATACTATGCTATCTCATAACGAGTCAACATAACGTAACTGTTATTTCATAGTTGAGGGATACACACTTGGGCTGAATTATATTCTTTCTTCTTTCTTCAATTTAGCAAACTCTTCACTCTTTTTCCATAGCTCTTTCGCCAAATTTTCATTAAATGATCCATATAGAGGGATCTCTTGACAGTTGTCGAACATTTTTCCAGAGATTCCTTCAAGTTCTTTCGCTAACGATACGTAGATTGTAGTTTGTGCGCCTTCTGTAGCATTCTGAGAATATTGTTAATTAACTGGCAATATTAAACAAAAAGAATTTGAGAACTACATAGTTCTGCAAATTAATAAACTCACCATAAAAAACATTTTTCCAATCGGATCTCCAATTATCTTTAGGTATGGTGGAAATCTGGTGTTAAATTCAGTGTTTATAATTCCCGGATGTAACGCATTGACTGTCACCACTTTATTGTCCAGTCTCTTTGCAAGTTCGGTGGTAAAGAGGATATTACATAATTTACTGTTGCAGTATAACTCTCCTTCGGAAAATAAGAAGCTATTTTTTTCAATATATTTGTTTATCGTTTTTATGTCTAATTTTGCAAAGCGCGCCGCCAACGCAGACACATTCACTATTCTACTCGGGCCGGACTTCTTTAATTTATCTGCAAGCAAAATGATAAAAAAATTAGACAAAAATCAACAAAAAGCAGTACAAAGAGCATGGAAAGAAATGAGAGAACTTTTCCGCCGCCTTCGGTGATTATACCTACCTATGAGTAGATGAGTAAGTAAAAATGGACCAACATGATTTGTTTGCAGCAAAATTTGCAATCCATCTTCGGTGACGTGATTGCCAAACCCAACTCCACCCGCATTGTTGACAAGAATATCCAACCTTTCCTCTGTTGAGTTAATATTTGCGGCAAATTCGCGAACTGATTTTAGAGAGGTGAGATCGAGGATTCTATAATGAACATTTTCGTTCCCAGTTGCTTTCTTTATCCTGAAAACTGCGTCTTCAGCTCTTGCTTGATTCCTACATCCTATGATGACCCTAGCGCCTCTTTTAGCAAAATCTAATGCTGTTTCAAATCCAATTCCTGTAAGGAAATTATTATAGAGTTAAATCTAAAGTTTTTTTTTATTAAATAATGTAGTATACATACTACATAGAATCCCAAAATATTCAATTCGGTTAAGATATTATTTTGATACACATCTTAGATAAAATGCTTTAAGGACTGTAGTGGCATTCATGTGAATAACTATGTTATGAATTATGATATACATACAATGTTCTCGACAGAATCGCAAAAACTTACATTTCCCCCTTCCGCCCCTATAAATTTCGTTATGGTGTGGTATTGTTTCAGATATCGGTTAGCATATAAAATAACGCTACCAACAAAAATTCAACTTCTTTCTACTTTTTAGAATCTTGTAAGGTGTAAATTAAGTAAATTAAGTGATCATGCAATCAAAACATAATCATCAATAATTTTCTAAACATAAAATATTGCCGTGTGTAAGGATATGTGATTACTTTGATTACTTTGATTTTTAATAAGTTGCAACATAGGGGTTACCACTCAAGAAAGAAATGTCGATACGGTAATAAATTTAAAAAAATAATTAGTTGTTGAATTATTAATTAGTGATTTACCGTAAATTGAAATGAAATAATATACTAACCCTCAGTTTTTAATTTTTAAAACTTGTTTTTGCAGGGCTCTCAATTTGTTCCTTCATATCCATACTTAATTCCTGTGAAATTTGTGATTGATCAGTAGATATTAACCCGTGCCCCAAGTTTACATAGGTAGTACCACCGTTATTATCTTAACATAAATATTAAATAATCCATCAACCTTTGAAGATAGATATCCGAGCGTTTCACATATTTCCAAGTAGGGACATAATTTGTCAAAAATACCATAATCTATCCTTGCCATTTGTATGGTTTAGTTTTTATCTCTGATATTATCACTCACTAGAATCAATTCAGAATTTCTGCTTTCAGATTCAGAATCTGACGCAAGACAGTCCAGAAACAATCGAACAATTGTTAGATTTTGTTTATTTATGGCCAGAACTATTGTATTTGTACGTTCTTAGAAATATGTGTAATGCTCTATATTCAATATATAGAGTAGAAAGATTATTTTTGTAGCTAATAATAATAATAATATAACGAAACAAACTGAGAGAGCTTGTACAAAAAAAATTTAAAAGTTAAAAAATAAGTTCCATTCTAATATGATACGTTCAAAAGGTAAATTTTCTTTAAATATTAAACATTTTGAAATTTATGAAATTTTGAAATTCTAATAAAATTATGACTAGTATTACTTGTTAATTGATTCCACTAACGCCTCTAATTTTATAGCAAAATAATGTTGCAAGTAATGTCTGATACCTATAATGTTTTTTATGGTTGTAATAAATCATTTTTAAACTACTAATAAACACAACAAATTTGTCTTAAAGAACTATTGATAACTGTTTTATTTCTGCTATAAAATTTGAATTATTGTACTTACCTGCGTTTGCACCTGTGACAATTACTGTTTTACCAACTAAACAATTCATGCAACCATTTTGGCGTGTGTTTAGTTTTATAAATACTTTTAGTATTATCGCAATTAGCAATGTTAATATCGCAATAGTAGAGAAGATTGAGCAGCAAAACATCGTAATATCAGTATTCTAGCACTTGTATTTTTACAAATGAACTAACCGAAAGGACAGTATTAGATAACTGAGCGATCGATTAGATAATCTGTCTGACGAACCTACTTTAATTACAGCGTTGGTATATGACTTATATTGCATTTTGAACTCTCATGGAAACCATTATTCCAACGCTTAAAGATCTCTTACCACCACTTTCATCCACTAATGATTTATGTATACAAATAATAATAGTATTCATATCATAGATATGTATGATAAAATTATGCCTTCTGTTCTGTGAAATGCACAAATTCTACTATTTCCCACCAATGTTTTGGAATAAACTGGGTTTCATTGTTTTTGTTACAATATCCTAAGTTTTTGCTCTCATGGTAGAGATTTTTCATAGCACTGCTGGTGTATCGACCTCTTGTCTGTCTTGTAAATTTTGGCATATATAGCAATTAAAGGGGGCTACAGCTTAACGTATACTCAAAATCACTGGAGTGATTAATATAATCAACACTGAAAAAACTTTCTAATGATAATTAAAATTCAGCAGTCATTATCATCACTTCATCACTTTCTTGAGATTCTGAAAAATACAAGCGTTCTTAATGTAAAGTTACAACCAGATAAAGGTGGAACAATTATTATCACAAATTTTGCTTCATTTTGTTATTTATGTCCTATAAAATTTTTTTTTAAAAGATAAAGTACAGTCGTAAATTTAAACATGTCGTTATTTAGATGAAAGCACATTGCTTAGTTGCTTTATTTTTAGTTGTGTTAATCATTATTATTACATTTACTTATCTAGAAGAGTCAACAGATGTTCGCTCAAGTTTTATCGTTTACTTAGAAAAAATATTACATAATACAGGTATTTAAAAGGTATTTAAAATTATATCCTTTCTGTGCTCTTCAATTTGGCAAACTCTTCGCTCTTCTTCCACAAATCCTTCGCCAAAGTTTCATTAAATGTGCTGTATAGGGGGATCTCCTGGCAGTTATCAAACAATTTTCCAGAGACTCCTTCAAGTTCTTTCGCTAGAGACACGTAGATTGTTGTTTGTGCGCCTTCAGTAGAATTCTGAAAGTATTATTGAATTATATGGCAATATAAAAGAAGAAGATCTTGAGGACTAGTCCCGAAAAATTAATAAACTCACCTTAAAAAACATTTTTGCTATCGGATCCATAATAATCTTTATGTATGCTGGATATCTGCTGCCGAATTCTGTGTTTATGGCTCCAGGGTGTAAAGCATTGACTGTTACCATTTTATCGTCCAATCTCTTAGCAAGCTCCGTGGTGAAGAGGATATTACATAATTTACTGTTGGTGTATAGTTCTCCTTCGGAAAATAAGAAATTCTTTCCTTCCGGATATTTATTAATCGTTTTCATATCTAGTTTTGCAAATCGTGCCGCCAGTGAAGACACATTCACTATTCTACTCGGACCAGACTTCCTTAATTTATCTGTCAACATAATATTTAAAAAAAGAACATAAAAAATTAAGACAGCAAATTCACTATTCCAAGCATGGAAATTTTGGAAACATTGGAAACGTGAAAATTTCTGCAGGTACCAGACAATCTGATGATGACAACCTAACAGAACTAAATCAAATAAACTTTTACTTACCTACGAGTAGATGCGTGAGTAGGAATGGACCAACATGATTCGTTTGTAGCATAATTTGCAATCCATCGTCGGTAACCTGATTACCAAACCCAATTCCACCGGCATTGTTGACCAGAATGTCCAACCTTTCCTCTGTTGAATTAATATTTGCAGCAAATTCGCGAACCGACTTTAGTGAAGTCAGATCAAGGATTCTGTAATGGACATTTTCGTTCCCTGTTAGTTTCTTTATCCTAAAAACTGCGTCTTCAGCTCTCGCTTGATTCCTACATCCCAATATGACCCTAGCGCCTCTTTTTGCAAAATCTAAAGCTGCCGCATACCCAATTCCTGTACGGAAATTATTATATGTTTAAATCTAAATAAATAACCTCAAAATAAGAAACAATGAGTTTTTTAATGATAAGAATAAAATAACAAGGACCTATTGTTTTTTTTTTATTTTAAAGTGTTATAATAGTAAAATGCCTATAATGCGTTTTCGAGATCTCCAATTTGTCCATGCACTTTTGGTCTTGATGCATATATTTTATAAGCATATTTTTTTGCAATGTAGTACGTACTATATGTTATCTATCCATCGGTCAAATTGTCACCTTTTAGGTATTTCGTAGTTTACAATAAATCATCTTTGTTAGATATAACAAAATGATGATTATAAATTTAAATATTGATGCGAAAACCTAATTCCTAAATACTATAGAACAAACAGTTGATGTCATAAATTCCGCTCAAACTTGAGCGGACGAATTTAAGGTCATTAGTCTGTCAAAACTTAATTTTTATTTTTCGCCATTTTAAATAAATTCGGATAACTAATAAGTGACCACAAAAAGGATGCAAACATGTTAGATTTGTTGTTGCCAACACCATTGACCTTAACTTACAGGCTACGAAACTAAACTAAAGTTGTTAAAATTACTCAATTTTAGACCAAGTGCGAGAGACCTAAAATTTCTATTATAGTAATATTTTTTGTATATTTTATCAACATGATTTTCCAAAACAAGTTTTTTTTTTATTATCCATTATTAATGTACGTATATATCAATGGAGATATAATCCCTAGTACACAACCTGTTAGACAAGAGTTTGCTGTTTAAATACGACAATTTTGTGTCTTATAATCATAAAACACAGAGGTCACTTTACTTTATTCTCTTGAAATTTGGGCTTAATGACATTTCGACAAGATAATTTGCGAATCATACTGCTGAAGTGTAAAATGTATTAACACTTATCAGTATAATTTCGGGCTTTTACCATGCAAATTTTTAACATTATAAAAAATTTACCTTAGCCTAGCATGCCACCTAACAATTTGTACGTAAAACAGGCAAATTTGTTTTCACTATTAACGTCATATTAAAGAGGAAGCGGAAAATATTTCAATCAATGTCATTTTTGTACATACGGTACTTTACCATTGGAGGGCAGTGTAGGTCCATAATAGGATTTTCCAGTTCCTACATAAGCTAGTTTTAGCAATTCCTAACAAAAAAAAAGAAAAAATGCTACTACAATTTGAGAAAGTGGCACATTTTTTTATGCTGAACGACTATCTAAAAAGAAATTATTCTAATTAAAAGCTGATATTTTAATTTAATTTCTTTTTCTCAATGATGCAATTGAACACATTTCTAACATTATCATGTTCTTAAACATGCTTTCTGAATATTTTTCAATAAATCTAAAATGATAAAAACTACTTAGTGTTTTCGCAAAGATTCTTTGCCAATTTAAATGACTTATTTCTTTGCAAAGATTGCTTTGGGAATAAAGTTTTTGTTTAAAATTTATTGTAGTTGTATTTGTTTAAGAATCAAAACAATAATTTTCAGTAATCTTTTTAGTAATTTTGAATGTTCAAATAATAAACCTTATCATCTTATCACTTATTATCAACACAGTTCAGCTGCCTGCCTTAACTCGGCCAAAGTTATTAAACATTAAAGTTAGCAAAATTGTTTTAAGCGTTCCTATAATTGTGCCGGCCAGTGAACGTAAATTAAATAATAAAAATTCTATTGTACCTTCAGTTCTATTATAAAATTTAAACTCTCACCTGTATTTGCTCCTGTGACAATTACTGTTTTGCCAACTAAACAGGTCATACAACCATTTTGGCGTGTGGTCAGTTTTATGAATAATTTCAGTATTACCGCAACTAGCAGTATTAGACCAGCGATAGTAGAAGATATTGAGCAGCAGCTGCAGAACATTATGAGAGCAGTATTTTTTTCCAAATGAACGATCTTGGAGCGCGTATCTATTTAGATAACTAAGCGTTTTATTAGATAACTTACCCGGTGAATATACAGTACTCGCTACTCACTGTAGTTCGCGTAGATATGACTAATATACCTATTTAAGGACCTGGTATGTATGGGTTGTCTAAAAATATAAAACTACTGGTTTGGAGTACCTACACTTAACGCGCAGCCATGTATTATCGATATTGCAAATCATCATTGCGTGAGAAGCTTTAGTTGAGAGATTATGGCTAGTGGCCACACAGAACACCATAAAAACAAGAATAGCCAACAGCAGAAAATGTAAAATGACAAAGATTGATTAGGTATACTTTTTGGGGGCCTGGAACGTGCCACCTCGACAGAGAGTTATGTAACCCAACCTACTGCGATTTTGTGTCCCGTAACTTGACTCATAGTAAGACCACGTAAGAGTCAAGTAAGTAGAAGACATTTTTATTCGGACGGCGCTACGAAGTGGTCAAAATATACGAAAATATGGAGTTATTTTTATTCCACTATCAAATTCTATACAGTCTAACTATACTAACTAATATAAGAAATAATATACATTTTTATAAATAATCTTCATGCCCAAAGTCTGTTTTTCTTCATCAGTTAAATTCACCAATTCTTCGCATTTCAAACAAACTTCGCGAGCATCTTCAGACAGAGCAACGTGTAGGGGCGTTTTGAGGTCCTTCCTCTGGTGTCTGTAAGAAATCACATATGATCATGATGTTACATGATGGGAATCGACGTGCAGTATCCAAGCTATAAATGGTATAAGGTATACAAAACTGGTAAAATTGAAAGAGTAGCAGCATCAACAAACGACTAGCGGTAGAAGTAACACAAAGGACATACAGAGAAGTAATTTCACCGGAAATGATGAAGCCTTGGGTTATTTATCAGGATTCTGATGAAACGGAGCCGACGAGGGCGTCAGCCTGTTGGAATCATAGCGACACGCGACATGGTCTAATCATGCCATTGATATAACGACGTAAAGTTTTTATTTCCTTCCTGCCACAATATTAGGACTAAAGGAAAAATACTTAACGTTATCAACGTTATCAACTACTCAAATACACTGCTGTCATAAATAAGAATCCCACGGTTTTGAAAAGTTGGGTACCTACAGCGCCAGGATGGAGAGTATTTGCAATAACTCCAGTTCTTCTCAGTCTCTCCGCTAGTTCCTTGCAAAAGACGACATTGCATACCGTTGATTTCGAATACAGTTGCAGGTGTAGAAATGAATTGATCAACCTTGGTCTAAGTCCAATGTTTTTCGGTTTAAACCATCCGAATTGAACCATACTTGAAGTTACGAGAACAATACGACTTGGTGCGGATTTTTTAAATTTATCTGTAAAATTAAAAACATAAAGATTGGTTATATTTTAGTTATTGACATCCATAAATAAAGGCTTTTTTTACCAAGTTGAGTAAAAAAATGTTAAGCTCTCAATAATATACTACTGCCACTAGGGAGCTAAAAACAGAGTTATGTACCTACCTGGAAAATTTTTTTATTTTTTATTTTTTTTATATTTTTTTAATTTTTTATCGTAGTATTTTTGGGTACATGAAAAATTTCCTATATATCACTATTTTATTTCCATCGGGCCTACACTTTTAAAAAATACTTGCCAAATGAGACCTACAATTCAATAAGTCAGATTCAGATTCCAGTGATTAAACGCTCATTAATGGTGGGTTTAGTCAGCTTTCCGTTGTCGCAAAATAGCCGAAATTTAACCCTACAATCAATGCAGGCCTCAGGAAAATATTTCGCCGTTTATACAGAGAAATTAACGATGCGCAGGTGGGTGCGTAGTAGAAACTGTCAGATATAACCCCCAAAATGTTTGTTTTGAAACTACATTTGATACTGAATGGCAACAAAAACCATCCTCATCGGTGATCCTTTAAATAAAATTGTATCTCAGTGTATTTTTTATGTTTGTTTTGTCAAATAAATATTTTATATGAAATAAAATCTGTTTGAATAGGAGACGCCATCTTGTGATTTGCACGAAACGTTTGGTGGTACATGGTCTTCTGTCTTTCCTTCTGGACATTATTAATGTAATATTATTAGTTTCTTCGCGATACCCTGTTTTTTTTTCCTGTGGAATGCATCTTCATTTTCATTGTGAATAATTAATTGATACAATATTGTTAGTAGTTTAATGATCCTCCCATAGATGGCTCCAAATTAGGGAAGGACCTAAAAGTTAAAACATTACTGACATTACGCCCTTTTCTAGGGAATATTAATTTAATTCCAGTGCTGTCTAAACCAATATACGGTTTCCCTATGTTTTAACTTGTTAAGTTTGGACGTTAAATTGCGTTGCGGCTAAGAAAAGCTGACTAAACCCACCATAAATGTGGATTTTTACCCTCTATTATTAGTATCAGCTCAGTATTACTGGCCAAAACATAAATTGCTATCCATAATTAACTAATTAATAAATTACCACCACTGAATGCAGTGGCGGCTCGCGTATAGGCACTGTGGAACTGCAGCACCCCCTATTATTTGCACTTAATATTATGGATAACATTTAATCTAATCGGTCCTTTAATTCTTACTTTATACTTGTACAATATATAATCCTTAATCCTTAATGGTTGCATTCAGCAGATCACTCCGGTTGGTAACTGTGAAGCAACAGGTTAGCGAAAATCTGCTATATGTCACTTTTGTTGACCGGTAGATACCAACTTATGGTGGATCAGACGCCATTTTTGGTATCATATAATTTTTACGGTTAGCCGTAGCGGTGGATTGTACTAGTGTTGGTTGCAGAGGTATCATATATACGGTATGTGACAGTCGTGAAAGCCAAATAAAGCAAAATAACCAAAATAACGCGTACCTCTATGCGAACAATGAGGTTATGTTCAGCGTTTTTTCATATAGCTCCTCCTATTGGATGAAAAATAAACTTTGGTGCATTATAGCGCCATTCAGCAGATACGAGACTGTTCCGGATCGGTATCGTAAATCGGTTGGTATCGGTCCGGTACCGGTAGATTCTGCTGAATGCACCCATTGTCAGTAGCCATCCAGTTTAAGAAAAAGATACAAAAGTCGTTGTATGGAACTGTGATTTTCACAGTTCCAATCGGGGAGGAGCTTGACTGTTCTGCGCATGCGCACATAGGATGTTGCACGCGAGGCACCGGCGGGGCCTGCTATGGACACTGGATAGAGAGAACACTGTCGCTCCCGCAGTGCCGACCGTGCTGACCCTCTCGTGCTGGGGGAAGGTAGTTCTTTCAAACTGCAGATGGCATATCAAAACGTATTTTAGAACAATTGCAGTGATTTGAATGGAGAAAAAACTCCTCAGTTTACATCCAGATACCAAAGAGAATATTATTATTGATCTTTTCGCGCAAATTAAAACAAGAATAATAGATTTCATTTTTACACACGCTGATCTTAACTTCACTTGTTTGTTACATTTAAATCTTCTAATCGATATTTTACCTACTTCCCTATGTCCAATCTAGTTGAAATTTTGCATGTGGGCAGATTTCCGGTGCATAACGGAAATCTGTGCATAAACACAGATTTCCAATGCATAAAGATAAAAAAGAACTTTATACATTTTTGGACAATTTAAATTCTTGCCACAATTTGCATATTTTTTTTTTAAATTGAACTTTTAATATTTATTATGTAGAACTATCCATATTGTAAGTTAATCGTCTATTATTTAACAGTATTTTTTTCATAAATTTATTACTACGGTTATCTTAACTTGTTATGTTCAAATCTTGTAATCGATATTTTACCTATTTACCATTGTCCAATCGAGCTGAATTTTTGCAAAATATGGAAATTTTTTAATTTTTGTGCATTTTTCATAGCGTAGTTTTCACAAAATGTATTTTTTTTATAAATTTATTAATGAATGTAACTGTAACAATTTAGGTTAAAGTAAAGAAAAAATTTGTTTTCTTATCTTAAATTGCTTTACGATTTTATCAAGTTTCTGAATAAATTTTCTTTTTATTCATGTTTTTTTCCTTTCACACAAGTTTTTTTTCAAAACAAAGACTGAAAAATTCTGGAGCAGCACCCCCACTATCTTTAGCTACGAGCCGCCACTGACTGAATGAAACAGAAAGACGTACCAATTAAAAGATTAGTTAGCAGGAATGGTGACGGATGGTTTACTGGCATCACAACTGGATATCCACCCTTATATTCTTAAACTACCAATAAATAGAACAAATTAGTCTTGAAGCGATATTGACAATCCTATATGTCCTGCAAAATTTGAATTATTGTACTCACCTGCATTTGCACCTGTGACTATTTAACCGAGAAAACAATTCATACAACCAGTTTGGCGTGTGGTTAGTTTTATAAAAAAAAAACTTTTATTATTATCGCTACTACTTCTTCTCCGTCTTATAATTGTTGGGATACAACAATTTAAGGGAGACTACAGATTAGCGTGAACTCAAAATCACGGGAGTGATTCATATAATCAACTCCGAACCGGATAAGGTTTTGAGCTTCTTCGCTGCAGATTAATATTATTGTATTCTTAATACCAAGTTAATGGACATATTTTCTAATAATCGATCATATTCAACAGTCACCATCATCACAACATTATCAGTTTCTTCAGACACCTACTGCAGAAGTGTTCTTAAAGACCAATTACGACCAGAAAGAAACTGGGACAACTCTTATAACAAATTTTGACTTATTTTAGTTGTTATTTCTGACCTATAAAAATTTACTGATAAGGTCAGATTACATAGTCGTAATTCTATACGTATCATTATTTGGATGACAGCACATTATTCCTAGTAGAGTATTTTTCTTTTTGTGTGGTGTTCAATGTTATTACATGTAGAGATTGTACACATCTAGAAGAGTCAAGAATGTTCACTCAAGCTTTATGATTCATTTAGAAAAAATATTACATGGTACAAGTAATCAAAAGGTATTTAGAATTATATCCTTTCTGTGCTCGTCAATTTGGCAAATTCTTCGCTCTTCTTCCACAAGTCCTTCGCCAAATTTTCATTAAATGTGCTGTATAGAGGGATCTCTCGGCAGTTATCAAACAATTTTCCAGAGACTCCTTCAAGTTCGTTGGCTAGAGACACGTAGATTGTTGTTTGTGCACCTTCCGTAGCACTCTGAAATATTATTGAATTATATGGCAATATTAACGAAGAAGAATTACGGAACTAGGGCTATAAATTAATAAACGCACCCTAAAAAACATTTTTCCTATCGGATCAGTAAATATCTTCATGTATGCTGGATATCTGCTGCCAAACTCTGTGTTAATGATTCCAGGGTGTAACGCATTGACTGTGACCACTTTATCGTCCAATCTCTTCGCAAGCTCCGTGGTAAAGAGGATATTACATAATTTACTGTTAGAGTATATTTCTCCTTCCGAAAGTACGAAATTCTTATCTTCCAGATATTTATTAATCGTGTTCATATCTAGTTTTGCAAATCGTGCGGCCACTGAAGATACATTCACTATTCTACTCGGACCGGATTTCTTTAATTTATCTGCCAACATAACATTGAAAAACAAAAATTATTCAAAAATAAAGACAACAAATTTAGTATTTGAACCATGCAATGGCAGAAACTTTCTGCAAACAATGTGATAATGACAAACTGAAGGAGCTTAATCAAAAAAGTTTTACATACCGATGAGTAGATGTGTAAGTAGGAATGGAGCAACATGATTTGTTTGTAGCATAATTTGTAATCCATCTTCTGTCACGTGATTGCCAAACCCAACTCCACCTGCATTGTTGACAAGAATATCCAACCGTTCCTCTGTAGAATTAATATTTGCAGCAAATTCGCGAACAGACTTTAGAGAAGTCAGATCGACGATTCTGTAATGGACATTTTCGTTTCCTGTTACTTTCTTTATTCTGAAAACAGCGTCTTCAGCTCTCGCTTGATTCCTACATGCCAAAATGACCCTAGCGCCTCTTTTAGCAAAATCTACACATGCCTCAAATCCAATTCCTGTACGGAAATTATCATATGGTTAAAACTAAATAAATATTCTCAAAATAAGGTACAAGGACCTTTTTTATTGAAATTGGTAATCATTTTATATTTAATGAATAATGATTAATATTGAAGACCTATATAAGAGTAGTTATAGTATTATTACAATAGTACAACATAACCCAAATGATTCAATAATATAATTTACAACTCAATAATAGACAAATTAATCATAAATTTGATTTTTAGAAAATTTCAGGTATTTTTTTCTCTATCTATATAAGTTATACCAATTTTAGTTTCTAAAAAATGGGGGGAAAAGTGTCACACTCGTATATAATTATATGATTAATTAAAACAACTTTGTAGACTTTTCTTGTTTTATAAAGATGGAATGAACTATTTCATCAGTTGGAGTTCTACCTTGGGATTTGACGATATATCGTCCGCAAACATTGCAAAACTTATTGGGTGAAATAAGGCCCTTACGACTATCTCATATCTCCATTGTTTAATAACAATGTTGTTTTATTTTATTTCATTCAAGTATTACGTGTTATCAGTTAATAGCAAATCTATTTGTAAACTCTGTTAACTGATCAAGTAACTTATCTTTGACTAGACATTATGAGGGTTCATGGAAAGGATTTTCTAGTCAAAAGCCAGCCGGACGCATACTCATGGAAAAACAAGATAACCAGAATGTGAATCTTGTCCTGACTACACCTCTTTTCTCCATATATAGTATCTGTAAAGCTGTGGAATAAATATAGCAATGGAAAACCCCTGGGACCCGTCTATTTTCTTTGATGAAAATACACATCTGTGAAAGCTATTTCAAATATTTTACACACATTTTTGAGTTCTAAAGTTACATATCACGTCAAGTTATTGCGTTTATTTAGTTTCTTTTACGGAGCCATCCGCACTCCACTTCAAGAATCGCTGTAAATGCTTCAAAAATATTTGGAAACAAACCTTTGGGATTTCAGGTAAAAGTACAAAGATTAAGGTTTACTATGAGACCATCTTGAGGTTTGTAGGACAGGGGATCAACTGGTATAAATTTGTAAAAAGTACCAAATAGCGTTTTTTGACACTTTGATCCCACTTTTTTCAGATTTTGCAGCCCTGTTTCAGTTTCAGGGCAATTAATACTACCCAAAACGCAATTACATATTATTCAATTCACAAAAGCTATTTTCCTTCAAGTTATCAATATTTGACAATTTTTAATTGTCTCTTTCATGAAAATTTTCTTAAGTGATGCCATAAAGTATTTCTAATTCCATTTAGATAATTAAATGATCTAACAAAATTAGTAAGAAGCCAATGGGTTTGCCATTTAAAAACAGTGTCGATGACGTCATAAGTCACTAACAATTGATGGTCGGAAATTGAACTTTTCACAAAAATGTGTATTTTAATAATTAAAAATCGACATATTCGAGGACTTTTACGATAACAACGTCTCAGAGATTTTGTTTTCCGTCTCTTGAGACATGTTGCCATACTTTTGACGCTCACTGTACATTAGATAAAAAAATATTAATTGAAACCTTTATCCATAAATACATTTAAATTCGAATTCTCACCTGAATTTGCGCCTGTGACAATTACTGTTTTACCAACTAAACAGTTCATACAAGCATTTTGGCGTGTGGTTAGTTTTATGAATATTTTTACTATTACCCCAACTAGCAATATTAGAAAAGCGATAGTAAACGGTGTTGAGCAGCAGAACATTGCAAGCAGTATTCTTTCCTAATGAACTATCCTGGAGCACGTATATTAGAAAACTGAGTGGTTTATTAGATAATTTACGTGGTGAATCTGCTGTACTGGTGTACTCGCTATAGATCGCGTAGATATGATAAATGAACTTTTTTAACCCTCAAGTACTCTTGCGAAATATAATAACACGATTGGTGTGTGGGGTCTGTCATACCCAATTTTTAGCTTTTATTACAAACACTTGTAATCTTGTTGATTATTATTTATGTTCTATTAAATTTAGATGGTATCAGAGTCCACACACGACCACTCAAGGGTTAAGGATATGGTATGTATTGTTTCTCTAAAAATTTAATAGTAAAGTTGTAGAGTATCTACACTTAACGACGCGTCCTTCTATTATCGTTATTGCATTAGAATAGAATAGAATCTTTATTGTGCAGGCAACAAACAGTTTAACACTAATGAAAAATACATAATAGTAGATAACATAGTGTTCTTTCACACATATAAATCATACTCCAAATACGCTTTGCTTATTAACACCGACTTCACCACACTTCTCAATGATTTTTCACCTAACTCGTTATATAACGTTGGTACATGATTATTATATTATGCATGTTGTTCATTTTGACAACTTGTGTTGTTCTATAGAAATGTTTCTCATGCATGTGTAGTCTTATATTTTCTTTTGCCTTTAGGAACAAAGGTACATAATGTATTCTACTGCGTAAATCGATGGCAAAGTCATAATAACGTTATTTGTTAAATATCCGGTCCAATCTAACAATATATATTTTAGGCCAAATAAATGTTTCTTGGTTTTCAAATAATATATATGTGCTAGACAAATGGTTATTTCTGTCAAAATGCTTTTGCCTAGACAAAAGCTATTTGCCTGGTCAAATAGATAGAGTCTTCATTGACATTTTTAAAGCTATTTGCATAGGCAAATATATTTGCCAAAACCGATGTTAGGCAAATAGCATTTTGTAAAATTTTGTGAGGTTATGTACAATCAACGAATATTTGTTTTCAAATACGTCTTAATTAAAATTTACTGATGATGATCACTTAGCTGATTGAAACCGGTACCTTTTTATTTGCAACACCTATATTACCTTTGAAAATTATAGACTCATTCAACAATAAAATGCTATTGGCCTAACATCGGTTTTGGCAAATACATATGCTTAGGCAAATAGCTTTAAAAATGTCAATAAAGATTCCATATCTATTTGACCAGACAAATAGCTTTTGCCTAAAATAACCATTTGCCTACGACATATACATTTGTTTGATGTAAACTATTATATGCTTGAATAGAATTAGTGGTGTTATTGAGTTAACCAAATCTCCTTTTGACTTTAAACAAATATATATTATTATCAGTCAAAAGTTTTTATGTAGGTTTACTAGGTATTATAATAAAAATATGTAATAAAACATCAATTTGGTCTTGTTTGACTTGTTTGAAACTGATTTAAACTTGCATCGTACATAGTGGCAACACAACTCTATTCTTTATGAACATTATTTCTTGTTAAGAAATGTATATTTCATTTAAAAAAATATTTCTTTCCCATATTTCTTTGCTGTTGCTCAACACCGCCACGAGTCGGGACACACAATGAATTTCGATGACGTGAAGATGTTGGCAAGGGTGGGTAATTATCATCGAAGGCTTATTAGAGAAGCCATCGAAATTTACAAACATCTTGACAACATCGATCGCGAGGACGGCACTGACATTAGTATGGTATGGAAATAGATCCTAACGCGGTCACGCGGAAAAGCACATGGGAGCGGTAGCTCCAGATGTGCGCAGTGAGGTGTAAATTTAGGTATAAAAAGGGAGATTTTCTTGGTAGGTCTTCAGTATTCAATTAGCTTTGAAGAAGCGAGTAACATTGTTCGCGAAACGTCAGCATTTACAAATCTTGACACACGGCATAACCCGGAAGCAGTTTATTTTCTAATTAATTATTCTTCCCAAAAATTTTTTTTCATGACAATGTTTCAAAGTGGTTTCTTTAATTCAAATTTATTTTCTGTAACACTGTAACACCTTATAGAATGCATCTTGTATCTTGAAGTGCCCTCTATATGTTACATAGCTTTAAGTGGTGCTGATTACATTTTCTGTTTTAAACCAGACGTCAATTTTTATTAAGAATACAATTTTTTGAGAAGTGGATAATAAACACATTTTCCATACGATGCAAACTTTCCTAAACACTGTAGAAAGACATTTTTATGCGGATGTCAGCTTTACTCAAGTTTTTTTCGCAGTATCCGAGATATATATATATAGCTAAGAAAAAACTTTTACTAGACTATAAAATTCCAACTATAAAATATAAAAATATTTTACATTTTTATAAAAATCATGCCCACTTGTGTTTTTCTTCATCAGTTAAATTGACCAATTCTTCGCATTTCAACCAAACTTCGCGAGCCAACTTGGGATCCTTTGCGCTTCTGTAATGTCCTGCGTCTTGGCAATTGTCGAAAAACCTCCCTCCAGCCTTTCCCGCATCTTCAGATAGAGCAACATATAGAGGCGTTTGAGCTCCCTCCTCTGGTGTCTGTAAGAAATTACATATTAACATGACGGAAATCAGGGCAGGTCTTCAATTCTGTGCTAATTGTACAGCGTTTTGAATCTTGCTTCACTTGTAACAGTTTTTTATAACTATTAATTAAACAATGTTTGATCGGTTTTCCGGCAACAGGATATTGCAGAGCTGGAAATATACAAGCCTCAAAAGGACCATGCTATCAGTTTGAGTTTGAGTTTTGCGCTCTCTCACCATTTTTGAACGTTTATAATCGGCGACCCCAAATCCCCACTAATACAGAATTTCAGCTAAATTGAAATGAATTTAAGGATTGATGTCTGCCATATTGGATCGGCAATTTTGTTTTTTCAGCTTTTGATTTCGGATTTGTAATCAGCGACCCTTCAAATATTAGACTACCGAGTTTTACCTAAATAGAAAATGCTTTTGACTTTTGGCCAGGTTTTTGGGAATTTTTCACACTGTGCGTCGCCTCCGACACATGTTCTCATTTAACGAGCTGAAATAACGCAATAAATCTTATCGATCTGACACTTAACTATTGAGAATCTTGTAGGTAAGTGAAAATACCAGCCTCTAACCTTCATTTACTGATTTAACACAAATAGTTGTGTAATAATTGGCATTATAATTGTCGGTATCATTGGCTATTAATTTATCTGCATACGATAAATTAATAGTCGCGTTGTGGTGTGAGAATCTGTTTAATGGTTTATATTCCGATGCATTTTGGGACTTTCTTTAAAAATAGATTTGACCTCTGTCATACAGTCTATAATTTTTTACTTGGCGAGATATATATATGCTTTAAAGGCGAGAGGCTTACTATCTTAACACATTGTTGAACTTAACGTGTAGGTAGTTATTTTTGCTTCTAATATGAAATCGAGGGACAGTTTGAATAAATAGGGGAGGAGTGAATTCAGTAAGATCGAGAAGACATACAGAGCTGAAATTAAAATATAGATCACACTTACATTAAGCAAGCATCCAGCTTGCTTAATCTTAAAATGTAGTTTGTTTAGTATGTGTTGTTGTAAATAGAAAGCCGATCATTACTTTCTTACTTTGTGTGTAATTTTAATATAAATATGTTTGGTATAAGAATATGTAGATGTCAGATGACAACTACGCAAAATATTTAGTAGACTTAGAGTTTCATTTCGGTTTTATTTTTCTTTTTCGTGTTAATCTAAATAAATATTTGTAATTCCTTTATTGAGATTTGCTTTTTACTTTTTACTAAGACTAAAATTCTTTTAATATTTACAGTGAACAGACTAGGTATGACTTAATAGAGATATTTGGATTAAATTTGCATTGAGTTAAAATAGTTCAAATACCATGGTAAGTGTGATGAGCTTTGTCTGATAGAGTGCTACATTGGTCATATTCTGAGATGTTAATGTAACGCGGTAATTTCCGACCATGTTAATCTTATGGGGTAATATATCGGTAAATTACGCTGTTATATTACCCATAAGAGTAAGATAGGTTTTGTAAATTGTCGCGGTAATTTAACATCTCTAGTCATATTGCAAGAATGTACATGCAAAGCGTGCTTAGAAGAGAGATACATTCTATAATGGTTAAGGTTGTGGTACTTAGATAAAGTTTAAATATTAAAAAGTGTGGTTATGTTACAGTTGCTTAGTGCCAGCATACGTAAATGAAAATACTTAACGTAAAAACAAAAATAATGTGGGGCCTTATAGAATACATGTTTACCTTTAACAACCAACTACCTAAATATACCACTATCATAAACAACATTCCCATGGTTTCGAAGAGTTGGGTACTTATAGCGCCAGGATGAAGAGTATTTGCTATAACTTCTGTTCCTCTCAGTCTCTCCGCTAGTTCCTTGCAGAAGACGGCATTGCATAGCTTTGAATTCGAATATAGTTGCAGGTGGAAAAATGGAGTGATCAACCTTGGCCTAAGCCCAATGTTTTTCGGGTCAAACCAACCAAATTGAACCATGCTTGAAGCCACGATCACGATACGACTTGGTGCGGATTTTTTCAATTTATCTGTAAAATTAAAAGCAAATAGAACGATTACTTTTTAGATACTGACTGCCATAAGTTAAGGTTTTCTTTTACCAAATTTGGTAAAGAAGAGGTGAGGCTACCAGGGAGCTAAGCATGTAGTTACTTGAAATAAAGTTAAAGGAGTTTTGAAATTGCGAATTTTCATACTATTTGACTTCGTAAAACCATAAATACTACATTTGCAACCTCGATGTCTGTCTCGCGCTCAGCCATCTGGTAAAGATCGCCCCAAACATTATATATTTAGCATGTATAAAAGAATGATCAGTCATTAGTAGTTAAAGACTTAAAAAATTGCTAATAAGTCGACAAAGTTTCTGGCGAAAGCATATGGAACTGTACCAAACCACAAGGGACAAGTCAAATTTAAAATTGCTGTTACTAAATTTAGTTATGTTATTATTGTCTATGTGCCTTCCTTATTTTTCATCGTAGCAAAGAAACTATACATGGTTTGAAATGTACAAGGAACTTTCATTAATAATGGTCGTTCAAGTCAAATGTTAGCCGATACTATTAGAGTGATTTTCATTAAATATGGATTTCAGCTCAGATGTGACTTTCAACATTATTGTTAAATTTATATATATATATATATATATATATATATATATATATATATATATATATATATATATATATATATAAAAATTTGAAATAGTTAATACAAGATGGCGGTAAGTTTTTAAGTTGAAAACTACAGCCACGCCTGGGATTCGAACCCAGATGTACGGATTGCCGGTGCGAATCCCAGGCCTGGCTGTAGTTTTTTAACTTAAAAAATTACCGCCATCTTGTATTGACTATTTCAAATTTTCATATCAATATATGCAGGTTTCTGCAAGAATTAACATCCATTTTATATATATATATATATATATATATATATATAGTAGGAAAATATTAGTTGGGTCGGTCGATCACTTCGTTTTAATATAACTCATTAATTATTGCGATATTTCGACACTTTATTGTGTCTTCGACAGGCAAAACTAAAAATGTTATACAAGCACATGTTACAATACAATAGCACAAAATCAAAAACTACTCACATTCAAGTTAACTGAGGCTAGAAATCTTAGAATCAACAGCACCATTCCGTTAAATGTACGGTTAACATATATAAAATGTCTGATACATCACTATACAACACAACACTTTAAAATTCAGGTCAATGAAACACATAACGACGACAACGTAGTGTTCAACTCTAAGACGATCGAGGGAAGGAAACGACCATATCAAGCCAGAAAATACTTTTTTCTACTCCTATTGATGAATGCATTCATTATCATGACAATTTGTGATAAGTAATACTAACCATTCCCCACACACATGACAAACATTTCATTCCTGGTTCCTCATACCCCGCGAGCCGTGAGAAATATTTCATTTCTCACGGCAATATTTCATTTCTCACGGCTGTAGAACCAATCATAGCGCGGATTTTCATTTCCATCGTGTTTAGAGAGACTGCTTAGCGACGTTGTCATGGCGTTGACAGCGTCGCTAAACGACGAGCGCTACAAACAATTTTAATCTGTCAGATATTTTAACGAAATACACATACGTACCACATACCATGACATACCACCACATACGTCCAGTGTACAGACTGTACAGTAATTACTGTAATTCGTTAATCATAATTATAAAAAATGGATTCTGATAGCGAACAAGAGGAAATGTGTACTCCTGATGTAATACAAGCCGCTCAAATCCGCAATTTAAATTTATTGCCCGAAAAATCGATGACAAAATACGAAAAAACCTCCAAAGCGTTTATGGATTGGCGAATCAGAAAAAATGTAAGCTCATTTTCGGAAAATGTTTTGATATCCTATTTTGGTGAGCTTGCCTACAAATTTAAGTCGTCCAAAAAAGTGTTATAATGTGACTTTTTTAATACATCAATACGCTCAAGGGATAATAATTATCTGTCATCTTGTAGGTTAGATACCTTGTTATCTTTTTTTCGCTGTCAAATATTTAACACTTTTAGAAAAAACACTGTAATACCGACATAGTGTCACACATAAACAGAATACCTATGTATATGTACCGCCGCGTCACCGCCGTCCCAATTCGCACTAAATTAATTTAAAAAAATATTGTATAGTCGTAGAAAAAGTATAGTATTCCATTCGCAAGTAATGGCAATTACTCACTCGAACGTTTTGCTTCGTTCTTCGTTCTCGTGAGTAATTGCTTACATTACTTGCTCATAGAATAATATACTATTTTACAACCATTGCATACGTGAACTTGCGCCGCAAACGCTAGCGCTAAAAAGTTTAAGAAAATTTTAAAAAGTTCGAGCACGTAACATCTCAATTTCTCACAGCTTTTTTCTGCTTATCAATATCAATAATAAGCGAATATATGTTACTAAGGCCATCCAAATCATTTCGAAAATTGATAGTGTTATCCGTAGAATTTATGTGGTACATCTCTAAAAACAGTCTGTTGCCATGGTTATTGTCTGAGTCTAAAATTTTAATATTGTTAAACGCCTAAACTAAGAATTATGTTTGAACCATTTCTTCCTGATAATATTAAAATAGTACACCACTACCCTAATAAATTGTATTCTTTGTTTAGCAAAATAAAAGATCAAGATAAAGATTGCTACAAATCTAATGTAGTTTACTGTGTTGGTTGTGGAGATTGTGAGGCCAAATACGTGGGTGTGACCTCTCAGTGGTTGAAGAACCGTGTGTCGTTACACAAGAGTGATTGTCGTACAAAAAAACGAGATGTGCTTTGGCGCTACACTCAATAGAGAATGAACATAGCTTTGATTTTAACAATATTAAAATTTTAGACTCAGACAATAACCATGGCAACAGACTGTTTTTAGAGATGTACCACATAAATTCTACGGATAACACTATCAATTTTCGAAATGATTTGGATGGCCTTAGTAACATATATTCGCTTATTATTGATATTGATAAGCAGAAAAAAGCTGTGAGGAATTGAGATGTTACGTGCTCGAACTTTTTAAAATTTTCTTAAACTTTTTAGCGCTAGCGTTTGCGGCGCATGTTCACGTATGCAATTGTTGTATTTTCTGGCTTGATATGGTCGTTTCCTTCCCTCGATCGTCTTAGAGTTGAACACTACGTTGTCGTCGTTATGTGTTTCATTGACCTGCATTTTAAAGTGTTGTGTTGTATAGTGATGTATCAGACATTTTATATATGTTAACCGTACATTTAACGGAATGGTGCTGTTGATTCTAAGATTTCTAGCCTCAGTTAACTTGAATGTGAGTAGTTTTTGGTTTTGTGCTATTGTATTGTAACATGTGCTTGTATAACATTTTTAGTTTTGCCTGTCGAAGACACAATAAAGTGTCGAAATATCGCAAGAATTAATGAGTTTTATTAAAACGAAGTGATCGACCGACCCAACTAATATTTTCCTACTATTATTTTCGATCGAAGAATTTATTACAATTATATATATATATATATATATATATATATATATATATATATATATATATATATATATATACACATATATTTACATATATATCGAAAGTAGATTTTACTATTGGTACGACTGAATGAAACAGAGAGACATACCAATTAAAAGATTAGTTAGCAAAAATGGCGACAGATGGTTTACTTGCATCACAACTGGATATCCATCCTTAGTTTCGTAATCTAACCATACTATTCCAGCATTGTTTACGAATATATCCAATCTATCTTCGTGTTCGTTAAAGTCCTTAGCAAAATTTCTCACCGACTCAAACGATTCCATATCTATTACCTTCACCACAACGTTCTCATTTTCAGTCTCGCTGATAATCCGTTTTTGTGCAACTTCCGCTTTTTCTTTATTTCTGCATCCCAATATGACGCGAGCTCCCCTTTTTGCAAAATCAAGAGCAATGTGGTAACCAATCCCTAGAAAATAAATGTGTACGTAAAGTGACAAAGGTCATTGGCAAAGAAAATACGGAAATAGGTAAATGCACAAATAGTGCTTTGAAAATTAAATCAGGTTTTTTCACGTAAAATCGCATTTTCAAATGTAGAATATGGAAACAAGTACCTGTGCTAAAAATAAATTGAAATTAGGTACTTCAAAAATTTTAGCCTAATATATCTGATCTGATTGTAGTAGTAACAGTACTGTCCTACCTCTTTTACTAGATTCTATTTAAATTCCTATTACATATTTATATCTATGTCCTGTTTAATATATTTTATTTTAGTACAATCATATTGTCAAAACGTGTTCGTGCATTTCAGCTTTCTTTAAATTTATCTTTTATTTCATTCACTTTTCCATGTTGAACAGCATCACAATGTTTTGGTTAAAACGTCTAATCCATTCGGTTGTTTGGTGTGGACAAATTAAAAAAAAAACTAAGGTAGTTGAAAGTTTAAATTTCTTTTTAACCCACAAATAATCGAAATACAGAACTTGATTTTATATTGCTGCCGTACATTTAAGAATGACAAATAATTTTAGGTATAGTTGCAAATTGTTGTTTCATTTTGCAGAATCAATTTTAGTTTAAATTTTCATTTTTATATGATTAAACATTTAGGTTAAAAAACAAAACAAATGACACAATGGTTTTTGATATTCCGCCGCTGACCTCTTCATTTCCTAACCAAGAAAGAAAAGAATTAAATAAAATTGAGGAAAGTGTAATATTTAGTTATTTAGACGAATATTTCCTAACCCATATTTAATCAAAATGTGGGTGATAAATACCTGGGTGATGAAAATGGAATTTAAATTACGACTAAACTAAGTTAACTTAAGTAAGTAAACTTAAGTTATAAAGTTGGTTCAGTTATTGACTAATTTGAAAACACAAATTTTTAAAACATAGATTTTGTACTTGCCTGTATTTGCCCCTGTGACCAAAGCTGTTTTTCCTATTAGACACTTCTGACTTTTATTAGATCTAGTGGTCAATTTCCAATATACTTTTAGTAAGACAAAGGGCAAAATGTACCAAACAATGACTGGTAGGAACAGCATTTTTGGACACGGTATCGAAGAACTGTAATGATGTATATTAATTTAATACTGAGAATTTCTTTTTAACACATAAAGTGCTATCAACAAAATTACCAATACTCTCACGCTCACTCTGCTCTTGAATATCTATTTATACGTTGCGTACATAGTTACCATATAACTACTGTTGATTAATAAAATTGAAATTACTTTAATTAACGTTTCCAAGTGTGATTTAATCAGTGGCGGCTGATCAGGTTTCGTAGGGTGGGCAAGAAATGGGGATTAAGATTTATTTAGGGTCGGCAATGCCCACCATAATAAATTTTTAGTGCATTAATTAATATTCGACATTAATGCGAGCGATTTATATCCGTTATGTGCGAGTCATATACGACGTTTTATCTACGGCTCATAAATTCCATTCAATGCGATGCGAACTGTCAATTACCTGTCAACCACGTAGGAGTTGACAGTAACTTTGAATAATAATGACGGTTCCTTTGAATAAAGAACTCAAAGTTTAAAAGAACTGTCTTAATAATCATCGGCGTATATTATATATCTACGAAGAATATGATTGATAAGTGTTTTACATACTTTAGGTATTGTATATGTATGATAAGTATATGTAATTTTTAATTGTTTTATATTATAATATATGATATTTTTTAGGTAAAATCAAAATACTAAAATTCCATAGATAGGTATGTTTTCCCACCCGCTGAAAATTTCCACGGGCGCCACTGGTTGTATTGTCTCGTTAATTTTATATTCTCATTAATGAGACTGTTTGTTTATGACGGTATTTTCAAGAACTAATTTGTTTGATTCGTTACTTTAAAATTTATTTGCCAGAGGAACATTAATTAGTTAATAATACTAACAATAATAATAATGGTTTTTGCTACTATACAGGATGATGTCTCATGGAATATAATGTATATAGGAACTTGAAAACTGTAAGAGCTACGATGAAGGTTAAATCGGATAACAGTTGTGGAAATATGGAGTCTATTCGGTACAAATTTTGATTTTTGAGATGTTGCATCGATCACCGGAAATTAATGAAAAAGTAAAACATTTCATTCTTTTTCCTTGAATAACTTTGTTCTATTCTTATACAAGAGCATACTATAAAACTATTTTATTGGTTTAAACAGAATATTATGCCAGAATTAATGCCTTCCGACCATGTATAACACGTTTATGAAATTATCACCAACCCGACCTAACCTCCATGGATACTTTTTCTATTTATTGTTATATCGAAGTTATTCCAGGTTAAAAACGACCAGTTTTTACTTTTTCCGTAATATCTAGCACTTTAGTATTGTTGTCTAAATGTTCTTATAGAAGTGTAATCTTAATTCATTCAAATATTGCCAATAATTTCCAATAAAGAAAAAGTGCCCATTCACTGGTGGTAACTGTTATTATTTGGACTTTATCTGACAAATAGTGAGCGACAAAATAGCTGTTATAATGTAATTATATCGAGTTGCAGAGCCTTAAAGTGGAAGAAATAATTGTAATTATGAGAAATATATGGTTTGGAATAAGTGATGATAATAACCTGTTCCGTCAATCTCTTTTTATTTATGAGTCTATTTAGTGTAAGAAAATCGTCCACATAACAGCCGTTTTAAATTCACGTGTCTAATGGCGTAAATAGTGCAGGCAAATTATGTTGAGAGTGGGTATTAATTGTAGACAGGAGTTTTATCATTGGAAATGGTAAAGGGGCTCATAGTGAACGTAGAAAAAATAAATGCAGGTCATGGGGTGGTATAATGTTTATTTGGGGGGGTTGAAAGCGGGTGCAAAGTATATTATTGCGTTTTCCGGCGAAACTTGATGTTTTATCCAAAAGCGTCCTATACTAAGTTGTAGATCATAAAAAAATCTACAACATTCATATGGGTCACTTTTTACTATGACCTCAAAATTTCCGAGAAAAATGCGAATGCCAATGCCAAAACGAATTTTCTGTTTTTAATTTTTTGTTGTCGCAACAATAATTCAATTTTAATCAAATTTTGTGAAAGCGTGCCTTTCTATACCTTAAATAAGTATACATTTTTTTATTACACAAAAAACAAGATTTTGAGATATTTAGTTTTTTTCCGTCAAAATCAGACATTTTCTAAAAAAAAATTCTGTGGTGAAAAATCGTCGTACAGAGTTCTTCTGGGACTCAATGTTGTTGTTTTTACATGTACTTATTAATACAATAATAAAAACAATAGTTACTATTTAACAACATGCTCAAACATTGAAAAAACTCAACAATGACCTTTGCAACACTGAATTTTTCAGTAATTGTTCATTATTTGCTTAAATTTATATGAAAATTGCAATACTTGTTACGGCACATTAAATTGTACGGAAAAAATACAAAGGAAACTGGCTCTAATTTCTACACTAATGCTATAACCATTAAATTAGCATAAGAAATCTTCAGATAAGTAAGCAAAATAACAGTTTTTGGCCTAGAATCAAAAAGTATCCAATACAAAAGTTGTAGGTTAAGAAAAATCCACAAATTTTGTAGAGGTTACTATATAACATAACCTCAAAACTCCCGAGAAAATTTGCGAATAAGGCAATGATTGGCATAGTTAAATAACTATGCCAATCTATAAAAATCAAATAGAAAATGATAAATAAATACTTTTAATTTTTTATTTGTAAATCTGTAAATATATATTGACGGGGTGGGGTCGTTCGGAAAAAGAAAAATTTGAAAATGCAAGTCGCGGTAGGTGCAGCGTGTCGTATACTGACGATGCCTGCTTCTCCGTCTGGATTCCACGTTGTCACCAAGGCCCTACGAGGTGCGCCAAGTTAATAGTTTCCTCCAGCCCGGTGAGCAAACCCATGTGCCAGGGTTGCGTACCGTCTTTTATCCTGCTCGGTCCAGGTCGTGTGTCGACACGTAGTGGAAGGGCCCTCGCTGGTCATGGAGCGCACTGGTATTAGGGGCGTGTTACAATATTAACTTTTGTAATTTATTATTATCAATTATTAAAGTACTGTTTCACATTAAATGTTATCACATTTTTAACTAAAGATTTTTTCATAAACAGTTTGTGATCTTTTAAGACATAAATAATTTACTTTCAGAAGTTTCGTCAAAACTAAATTAAAATTATAAATTCTAAAAAAAATGAATTTTTCGCGTTTTCTCGGAAGTTCTGAGGTTATGTTATATAGTAACCTCTACAAAAGTTGTATATTTTTTCTTGACCTACAACTTTTGTATTGGATACTAAGACAAAAACTGACTATTTTGGTTACTTATCTGAAGATTTCTTATTCTAATTTAATGGTTATAGCATTAGTGTAGAAATGGGAGACAGTCT
The DNA here is from genome assembly GCA_963966075.1 of Aphodius sticticus. Taxonomy (NCBI): domain Eukaryota; kingdom Metazoa; phylum Arthropoda; class Insecta; order Coleoptera; family Scarabaeidae; genus Aphodius; species Aphodius sticticus. The sequence goes on from OZ014509.1 coordinate 25,108,226, forward strand.
CCATTGTATATTTTTCCGTACAATCGAATGTCGTAACCAGTATCGCAATTTTCTTAAAAATTTAAACAAATAATGAACAATTACTGAAAAATTCACAATTGCAAAAGTCGTTTTTGAGTTTTTTAAATTTTTGAGCATGTTGTTAAATAGGGACTATTATTTTTATTATTGTGTCAATAAGTACATGTAAAAACAACAAAAATGAGACCCAGAAGAACTGTACGATGATTTTTCACCACAGAATTTATTTTTAAAAAAAGTCTGATTTTGACGGAAAAACTAAATATCTCAAAAACTTCTTGTTTTCTGTATAATAAAAAATGTGTGCTTATTTAAGGTACCTATAAAAGGGCACGCTTTCACAAAGTTTGATTAAAATTGAATCATTGTGGCGTCAGCGAAAAATAAAAAACAGAAAATTCGTTTTGACATAGGCATTCGCATTCTTCTCGGAAATTTTGAGGTCATAGTAAAAAGTGACCAATATGAATGTCGTAGATTTTTTTATGATCTACAACTTAGTATAGGCCGTTTTTGAATAAAACGTCAAGTTTCGCCGTAAAACGCAATAATATGCTTTGCAGCCGCTTTCAACCCTCCCAAATAAACACTATACCACCCCATGACCTGCATTTATTTTTTGTACGTTCACTATGAGCCCCTTTACCATTTCCAATAATAAAACTCCTGTCTACAATTAATACCGGTTTTGGCTTATAATCAGTTAATTTGCCTGCACTAAAAATCAAATTCGCTTTTATAAATATAATTGTTGGTTACATACAAATGTTTGAACAAAACAAACATGTTTTTTTTTATAAAATGATGTTTTTAAACACGCAACAATGTTTTTAAACACTTCGCAAAAAAAATCACAAATCACAAAATAAACATGTTTTTAATAAGGAATAAAAATTGTTTTAAACATGTTATAAATCACGCAATTGTTCATTTGTAAACATTTTCATCGGCATTTTTTCATACGTCAGTTCACAGTAGAGCTAAATCTGTTGTGTGAATGACTTTTTGTTGTGACGCTAGAGGGCGCCAGTAATGCAATGTCGGCCAAAATCGATTTAGTTAGTGCTTATTTGGCAATTTTCGACTATTTTCACCAATTCATAGCCACCTAGACACAACAAAGTTATTTTGGCGTTGCGTTCGTGATAAAAATTGACGATCAATATATTTTTGTGTTCAGAATGTCATCCTGATAGAATATATCACATAAAGAATATAGGGTGCCATTTAAAATTTCAATGATGACGTCATTTCCGGAAAAACCGGAAGTCATATTAACCTCAAGAGTATCTCAAATAATGGAATTTTTTGTCTATTAACACTTTCCCAAATTTCATTCGTCCAGTTTTATAAAAAAAATAAAATAAACGGTAGTACCTATGGCGTGCGTCACCCTATATATTATTAAGTTATTCTAAAAGTTTTTGTTTATTGTAGTTACATGTTATCACTGAATGCATTATTATATTTTATGAAGAACTTTTTTTACTTTATCATACGCAGTATGTAAAGTATTGTAATCGTAACAAAAAAAATCTGATGTGGCCAGGCACATGACTATCATACTATATATAAAATTAATAGTTTAGCTGCATGAGATTCTATTTGATCGATATCGGCTATGTCTGCATTAAAATAAAGCTAGTACAACTAGACAGATATGTCGAATATAGCTGCGGTCGGATATTGTACTCCGCTGACACAGGGTACACTGTCCAAATGACACTTACGTGTTATTGGGTGTAAAAAGTGTACGGTATACCATATCCGAACGCAGCTTATATTGACAGTAGGTTGTCAAAACATTTGCGTTTGACACTACGTACTGTCATTAGAATCATATCTGACATATAATCTGACATATCCTGGCTACTAGTTTTAAAGGAGTACGACCGATCTCGATGAATTTGCTCATGCAGCTAAACTATTGATTGTACCAAAAAATGTCATAGTGATAAATTATTCAGAATTTCCTCATCTTTAATTTATTATTTAACTATTTCGACGAAATTCCAGAAATGGCGGCTTATTTGAAAAATCTTTCAAAAATGCTAAGACTAAACCTCCAGTTCCTTTGGACCCTCTTCAACAGAAAGCTTTTCAGCTCTAAGTTTGGTTATGAAACTTCTAAATATGAAGTTTCGTCCCGATACCTTTAGTAGTTTCTCCGGAACCGTCGCCACAAAAACGGGT
>OZ014509.1:25112939-25253093 GCA_963966075.1 Aphodius sticticus
CCCCTGAACATTTTTGACCAAGGTACAAAAAAATGTCTGTGTGTGTGTGTGTGTGTGTGTGTGTGTGTGTGTGTGTGTGTGTGTGTGTGTGTATGTGTGTGTACCCGTTTCTTGTGGCGACGATTTCGGAGAAACTACTAAAGGTATCGGGACGAAGCTTCATATTTAGAAGTTTCATAACCAAACTTAGAGCTGAAAAGCTTTCTGTTGAAGAGGGTCCAAAGGAACTGGAGGTTTAGTCTTAGCATTTTTGAAAGATTTTGCATATAAGCCGCCATTTCTGGAATTCTGTCGAAATAGTTAAATAATAAATTAATGACGAGCAAATTCTGAATAATTTATCACTATGACATTTTTTGGTACAATCAATAGTTTAGCTGCATGAGCAAATTCTATTTCTACGAGATCGGTCGTACTGCATGAAAACTAGTAGCCAGGATTTGTCAGATTTTTTGATTCTAATGACAGTAGGTAGTCTTGGTGTCAAACGCTAATGTTTTGACAATAACTTCTGTCAATATAAGCTGCGTTCGCATATTGCATTACACTTTTTACACCCAATAACACGTGAGTGTCATTTGGACGGTGTACCCGGTGTCAACGGAGTACAATATCCGAACGCAGCTTTAATCGACATATCTGTCTAGTTCTAGTAGTTTTATTTTAATGCAGACATGGCCGATCTCGATCAAATAGAGTCTCATGCAGCTAAACTATTAATTTTATTTATAGTATGATAAAGTCATGTGCCTGGCCACATCAGATTTCTTTTGTTTTAAACTAGCTATCGAAATTTGGTAACATTTCCTTTTTCAAATACAACAATACTGTATGTTTTTCATTTTTTTAATTCTAAGATTATTTCTAAGAATTTTTTGTAGGAACCATTTTTCATAAAATGCACCGATTTTCCAAATAACGCCAAACAACGATTGATATTTTTGTGTGTGTTTGTTTGTGTGGAAAGTTATGCCAGTCGTGTGTTGGTCGATAACTTTTTATAATGCTGTTTGCTTTTAATTCATTTTAAATTAGTCAATACGAGGTCACATCAATATTATCTTAGTAGTATACAATGGTACCTATTTCTTAAAAAGCGTTTGTAGTGTGAAAATTTAAAAACATTCCAAACTTGTAATAACCATTACCTTGTTAAATTCCTGCATTGTAGTCTGTTAAAATTGATCTATCTTTCTTAGTGTGATAAAGTCAAGTCTAAGAAGTTAATGGTCGTATTATTTTCTTTCTCTACAGTGGCTTTGCGTTTTTGAATAGTTCAAGAGTTTTATTTTATTTCCCTGACGGTGAGTACTCAAGATAATTAATTAATTAATACATGTTCCTGAGCTTTGGCCTACGTTTTTGTTTTTGTTTTATTTAATTTTATACATTTTGTTACTGTTATTGTGTAGGTACTGTGTTTTGCAAAAGGGAAGTGGTTCGTCGATCAATATCTGAAAAGTTTAAAATTGTGTTGTTTTTTCAGCTTTACACCTGATGATGGCCGCAGACCGAAATCGATCGCGTTTAAATGATTTAAAATATATTAATTAGTCTGACAAAAACCAACCAACGAGCTTTTATTCTTCAGTTGTAATAACCATCTAATGTTATGTTAATGTCATGTATGTAATGTGAAATGAAAGGTATATTAAAATTAATAGGTGATAGAGATTGTATGGCATCTTCATTCTGGACATTCTGGAAAGTGGCTGAGGTCATCATGATACCCAAACCCGGTAAACCGCCAAATGATGTAACCTCCTATAGACCTATATCTTTATTACCAACCGTTTCAAAACTGTTTGAGAAATTACTTATCAAGTGAATATACCCAATTCTTGAGAAAAATCAAACTATTCCATCACATCAATTCGGCTTTCGAGCTTGACATTCAACAATCGATCAGATACACCGAATTACCGACGTTATAGAAAAGGCAGCAATATTTTTAGATGTGGCTCAGGCTTTCGATAAGGTGTGGCATGATGGACTCTTTGAGAAACTGGAACAGCAGCTTCCTATTGAATATACAGAACTGTTAAAATCATATCTGAAAGACCGTCACTTCAGGGTGAAACAGGATAACGAATACTCCTCGCTACGCACTATCAATGCCGGAGTACCACAAGGAAGTGTATTGGGACCACTTTTGTGCCTACTGTATACTTATGATATTCCTGTTCCGGGAGAAAGCACAGTGGCAACATTTGCAGACGACACGGCTATTTTTGCGATTAGTGACAGTGTCGAAGAAGCGACCGAAAAATTACAGATAGCTGCAAACAAAATCAACCTTTGGACAAAGAAATGGCGCATCAAACTAAATGAAGGAAAATCCACGCATGTAAACTACACCAATAAGAGAATTAACTATATTCCCGTAACCATTAATGGGAACGATATTCCATACGCGGATACAGCGAAATACCTTGGATGACACTGGATGACACTGGATGCCAAGCTTAGATGGAAAGTACATGACAAAAAGCGGGACGAACTCGACCTAAAATTCCGCAAATTGGCTAATGGGACAGAGGTCTACTATATCTACTATACAAGCAATTATTAAAGCCAGTATGAGTGTATGGAATACAGTTATGGGGATTTTTATCCGACTATCTGCATCCGCGAGACTTCTGGTATTCGAATGTTAGCGAATTTGGGCGAGTGTGGCATACACACTCTCCAGATTCGCGGTCTCTCGCTATGTCTCGCGAGAGCCTGGAAGAGGTATCCGACTATCTGCATCCGTAGAGACTTCTGGCATTTGACTGTTAGCGAATTTGGGCGAGTGTGGCATCCACACTCTCCCGATTCGCGGTCTCTCGCTATGTCTCGCGAGAGTCTGGAAGAGGTATCACAGTGGCATATTTCTGGGAGGGATACCCGCGGTGGAGCGACAATCGAACACACTACAGGCCTATAAAGATAAACCGTTTTTAGAGTGCACTACACATTACATCTCCCTCCGCTATATTTTCAGCAAACCGTACTCACAACACAGCCATCGCTGCTGACATGAGCTGGAGCCTAAACATTTACACGGAGGGATAAAAGAAACAGCACAGTACAGGGGCTGGCATCTTCTCACAAGACTTCCAATATGTGCCTGGATCCTACTTCTTAGGTAGATGCTCTTGTGTTACCCAGGTGGAACATTAGGCCATTAAAACTAACACTGATGTCTGATATAATCATCGAATCTAACGAGTTAGGAAGGATATACTAACTGATTCTGGTCCTCAAAAGATGTCGATTCACCTTGGAGCTAGCACTGTTGCCACCTTTGATACCACCCTGGTAAAGACACATTTTGGAGCAGATCAACGCCTGATTTGTGTTGTACTATGGTGATAAAATTATTGACTCTTGAACAATCAGTTGTCATAATTTTATTAAAAAAAAAATCTGATGTGGCCAGGCACATGACTTTATCATACTATATATAAAATTAATGGTTTAGCTGCATGTGATTCCATTAACCATTAACACAAATATATTAATTAAAGAAAATACACATTATGAATTAACATAATTTCAAATGATATAAAACAAACGGTGCCTTGCGCCGTGGGCGCTTATCCGAAATTGTATTTACAAATGAAATCTTTACGATTTACCCGCCAGTGAGTGAATAGCTTGTGGGTATATTTTTAAAAACAAACAACGATAAAACAATAAAAATGCTTTACTAAAATATTTAAAATAACGTAAAACGTTTTGATCTAAATATTATTGAATAAAACATGGACACACACAGCACGCACACGCAGCTACCGCCACCGCATTCGCCGTCTCCTTCGTTGATCGGGCTCAACGTCATTTTCATCGCTGACGTCCCGCTCAGCATCTATTTGCAGAGGTCCTGCATCCGCTTTGCCTTCGTGCTTGTCCCCAGGCTGGTCAGGTGGTTCCGGCGCAGAGCTATTGTCAAAACATCACCGTATGACACTGTCTGTCATTAGTTCTGTCACAGTTCTGTCATTAGAATTAAAATCCTGGCTACTTAGTTTTAAGGGCGACACGACCGATCTCAATTTGAATCTGCTCCTGCAGCCAAACTATTATTTTACCAAAAAATGTCATAGACATAAATGATACAAAATTTCCTCTTCTTTAATTTATTATTTAGCTGTTTTGCCGAAATTACAGAAATGGCGGCTCATTTTCAAAATCCTTGAAAAATGCTTGGAGGAAACATCCAGTTCCTTTGGACCCTTTTAAGCCAAAAGCTTTTCAGCTCTAAGTTTGGTCATGAAACTTCTAAATATGAAGTTTCGTCCCGATACCTTTGGTAGTTTCTCCGGAATCGTCGCCACAAAAATCGGGTACACACACACACACACACACACATACACACACACACACAGACATTTTTTTGTACCTTGGTCAAATATGTTCAGGGGACCCAAAAAGGCATATTTCCGCTAAAAACTCAAAATTTTTTTTCGGCATGATTACAATACTTTATAATACTGCGTATGATAAAGTAATATGAATAATATACGTATGTATAAGCAAATTAAAAAATTCATTCCCATTTCTGCTTTTCTTCATCAGTTAAATGCACTAATTCTTCGCTTTTCAACCAAACTTTGCGAGCAAAATGATGATCCAATGCGTTTTTGTAATGTCCTACGTCTTGGCAGTTGTTGAAAAATTTGTCTCCAATTTTTCCCGCATCTTCAGAGAGCGCAGCATGCAGTGGCGTCTGTGCTCCTTCCTCTGCTGTCTGTAAAAGATTGCATTTTATCATGAAGAGAGTAAATCTTAAATCCAAGAGTAATAATAAATATACTATTCACAAACACAATACATATATATATATATATATATATATATATATATATATATATATATATATATATATATATATATACCGGGTGATTCAATTTTTAGCCTCACCATGGGGATCTCGCTTATTAGTGGAGATAGAAGCTATGTTTAAATTTGGCAAAGTTTCGTATTTTTGTGCTCATCAATTATCTGAAAAGAAATTTTAGCTATCATTTTAGATCGTAGATCGAGTAGATCGTTTACGTAAATGATAAAAAATAACGCGCCAGTTAAACTACCTTGTGGGACACCACTCTCAACTCTCATCATGGAACTTGTTTTTCCATTATGAAAAACATATTGATGCCGGTTGGATAGGTAACTACGCAGCAGATCTTGTGATGTTCCTCGGAAGCCGTAGTATTCCATTTTCCTGAGAAATGTTTCGTGGCACATACAGTCGAAAGCCTTAGATAGGTCTAGGAACAGAGCATTGCACTGCTCTCCAGCTTCCAAGGCATTGGAGATCAATTTCATGAGGTGTACCATTGCATCATCCGTTCCTCGGCCAGCCCTGAACTCATACTGCTGGTCACAAAAGTAGTTCTGCTGTCTGAAGAAGTTTGTTATTCTCTCCGCAATAATGCTTCGAACACCTTAGACAGAGCAGGAAGGATAGATATCGGTCTGTAGTTTTAAGGTTCTGTACGAGAGCCCTTTTTGAAAACTGGAATGATTTTGCCAATCTTCATTTTTTCAGGGAAAGTACCAGTGTATATGCACTTATTGATAATGGCGGCAAAGACTTCAGAAATTGCTGGTTCCATGAATTTCAGGGTTTCGGTATTCAGGTCATAGTGGTCCTTGGTTTTCTTAGGTTCCAGTCGTCTTATCACTATCGAGACTTCCTGCTTGTCGGTTGGGTTGAAAACAAGGTCTTTCCGTTGCCTAGCGATGTGTCGTCGGTGTGTCGAGGCACTTTTGGCATTCTATTGTAAAGTGTAGCTATTGCACTGGAAAAGTAGTCGCTGAGTTCTTCGCTAGAAGGACCGTCTTGTTTTTGACTCACTCTATTCCTGCCTGTAATCTCGTTTATCTTCTTCCATATTGTTTTAGGTTTGTTTTCGGATATTCGGATGTCTGCTTCATTCTTCAGTTTATGGAATTCCTCGCACTTTTGTAAATAAAATGATTTGTATGACCTGAAAATCTCCTGGAGTTCGGTATCCAGCGGTTTCATCAGAGAGGTGTCCTTAATTAGGTTCAGTGTTTCCTTGATATGAGTTAGTTCGGGGTGGTGCTCAGTCGCTCTGTTCTTCCTTTTTTTTAGCAGTAGGCACGGAATATTATTGTTGTAGTGGAACATAAGAGTATCCAAGAATTTTGAAAACATGGAGTTTGGTTCTTCCTCGGCGAACACCTCATTCCAGCTTTCATCTTTGAGTGCTCTGATCAAGTTTTATTTCTCAATTGAATCTCCTACCATAGATGCTTTTTTCACCTGTACAGCTTTTGTCTTTTAATGGAAGTTTCAGCAGTTGAGGCTCATGGTCGGATATATTGCCTTGGACGTGTTTGATTTTGTGTTGTATAATATTTGTGAAGATGTTGTCAATGATTGCTGCGTTACCTCTAGTTGGATGGAATATTGTTTGATGCAGGTCCAAGGTTTTCTTTAGGTTCACCAACTCTTGTGTCTTGTATGAATTGGTTGTAAGTTGGACATTAAAATCTCCACAAATTACGACGTTCACTTCAGGAGAAAATTCCGTCATGATGTAATTGAGTGCACAATCGAGCAGCGTTAGGAACATTACAAAGTCTCCAAGCCCGCTTCTATATATGCAAATAATTATTGTTTCTGACTGCGTCAAGTAAATTGCTGCTGCTTCCATATGCATATCAACGGATAGGCTGGTTATCTTGTCGAGATATATATATATATATATATATATATATATATATATATATATATATATATATATATATATATATAATGGATGTTAATTCTTTTCAGAAACCTGCATATATTGATATGAAACTTTGAAATAGTTAATACAAGATGGCGGTAATTTTTTAAGTTAAAAAACTACAGCCACGCCTGGGATTCGAACCCAGATATACGGATTGCCGGTCCGACGTTTTACCAATTAGACTAACGTGACCTATGACATACAATAGGTTAATTTTCACTAAAGAGATATATGAGTAGAAGTTTCTACCTTTAGACTCATTTCAATTGTGACACCTATCAGATGTAATTGTCAAGTATTATCTAGGTTATTTGCATTGAATGCTAGATGAAATTATAATGGATGCTAATTCTTTGCAGAAACCTGCATATATTGATATGAAACTTTGAAATAGTTAATACAAGATGGCGGTAATTTTTTAAGTTAAAAAACTACAGCCACGCCTGGCATTCGAACCCAGATATACGGATTGCCGGTCCGACGTTTTACCAATTAGACTAACGTGACCTATGACATACAATAGGTTAATTTTCACTAAAGAGATATGAGTAGAAGTTTCTACCTTTAGACACATTTCATTTTTACATCTGATAGGTGTCACAATTGAAATGTGTCTAAAGGTAGAAACTTCTACTCATATCTCTTTAGTGAAAATTAACCTATTGTATGTCATAGGTCACGTTAGTCTAATTGTTAAAACGTCGGACCGGCAATCCGTATATCTGGGTTCGAATCCCAGGCGTGGCTGTAGTTTTTTAACTTAAAAAATTACCGCCATCTTGTATTAACTATTTCAAAGTTTCATATCAATATATGCAGGTTTCTGCAAAGAATTAACATCCATTATAATTTCATCTAGCATTCAATGCAAATAACCTAGATAATACTTGACAATTATATCTGATAGGTGTCACAATTGAAATGTGTCTAAAGGTAGAAACTTCTACTCATATCTCTTTAGTGAAAATTAACCTATTGTATGTCATAGGTCACGTTAGTCTAATTGGTAAAACGTCGGACCGGCAATCCGTATATCTGGGTTCGAATCCCAGGCGTGGCTGTAGTTTTTTAACTTAAAAAATTACCGCCATCTTGTATTAACTATTTCAAAGTTTTATATATATATATATATATATATATATATATATATATATATATATATATATATATATATATATATTGTTTACATGAAAATATTTTCCAGAAAAAGATAATTGGAGATTCCTCACCGCGTCCCACCACTTAGAATCTGGGAAGGTATTGAGCAAAGTAAGTATAAAAAATTGATAAGATGATGCAAAAATGAAAAAGATGTAAAAGAAGATTAAAGTTTCCTGAAATAAAAACAACTGCTTTGATACAATAGGAGTCGTAGGCATCTTTCAAAACATTTACCAATGATTAACTCAAATGTTTGATTACTGTTACTATAATAAAATCTTCAAATTTTGATAACGTTTTTTTTTTAAAATACTGTTTACCTTTAACAACCAACTACTCATATATATTCCTGTCTTAACCATGATGTCAGTGGTGTCAAATATCTGGGTACGAATAGCACCCGGATGAACAGCATTTACAATAACTCCCGTTCCGGCCAACCTCTTCGAGAGATCTTTGCTGAAGACGGTATTGCAGAGCTTTGCATTCGAATACAGTTGCCAGTGCAGTAATGGCCTTATCACTCTTGGTCTCAGTCCGATGTTTTTTGGTTCAAGATTTCCCCATTGAACCATGTTCGAAGCCACCATAACGATGCGACTTGGTGCAGACTTTATTAATTTATCTGTAAAATTAAAAACAAATGTTTAATTTTGTTATATACTGGCTGATATATGTAGATGAACACCAGAAGCGGGACGTACTTGCCTTATTTTGGTAGAAATGTAGGGCTACCAATAAATAGTACTTAATTGAATAAATTTAAAAGAAAACATCTGACGTGGCCAGGCACATGACTAACTTACTATTTAGCAATGTTTCCTTCCCCTACGCAAACGCTGATGTTGTGACCGTAGATTATACAGATCCGTAACCTGCAGGAAATCAGAAGATCAAAATTTTATTGCGCACGTTGACGCGCCGGGTCTTTTTTCATTGAAATGGGAGGTCGGACAGACGAAATTCTGAGGGAGTGTATAGTGTAGCGTATAGTTGGCGCGTAAGGTGACGCCCAATAATAGAGCGTCGTGGTTACAACCAGTTACAACAATTGTGTTCTATTCAGCGGGGGATTAGCCACGTAAAGTGATGACGTTCTATGTCGTAAATACCATCAAGTGGGATTCAAAGTCAAACATTTAGGTACCGCCAGATCAAAGGTGCCGACACGAAGTTACGCATCTGTATAATCTGTGGTTGTGACAATACTGTCAGTAGTATTAACATAACTGTCAAATACGGGCTAACTAGTTTTAATGCAGTGCGAGCGATCTCGATCAAATAGAACTTCCTCATGCAGCTAAACTATCAATTTTACCAAAAAGTGTCATAGACATAAATTATACAAAATGTCCTCTACTTTAATCTATTATTTAACTATTTTGTGTTATGTGTGTAATAGCTTTCTTGTGGCGACGATTCTGGAGAAACTACTAAAGGTATCGGGACGAAACATTCATAGTTAGAAGTTTTATGACCAAACTTAGAGCTGAAAAGCTTTTCGTTCAAAAGGGTCCAAAATAACTGGATGTTTACTCTAAGCCTTTTTCAAGGATTTTGCAAATAAGCCGCTATTTTAGTAATTTTGTCAAAATAATTAAATAATAAATTAAAGTAGAGGAAATTCTGCATAATTTGTGTCTATGAAATTTTTTGGTAAAATTAATAGATTAGCTGCATCCGCAAATTGTATTTGATTGAGATCGGTCGTGTCTGCATTAATATAAAACTAGTTAGCCAGGACTTGATAGATATTTTCGTTCTAATGACAGTAGGTAGTATCAAACGTTAATGTTTTGACAATACCTACTGTCAATAGAATCGATATATCTGTCAAATCCCGGCTAACTATTTTTATTTTAATGCAGACACGATCGATCTCGATCAAATATAATCTCATGCAGCTAAACTAATAATTTTATATATAGTATGATAGTCATGTGCCTGGCCACATCAGATTTTTTTTACCTTGGTCAAAAATGTTCAGAGGATCCAAAAGGACATATTTCCGGCATAAAGGATTGCCATGGTTATATATTATGTCAAATATATCAAATATTTATCATTCAAATTGTAAATTTTAAATCGTCAATTATTGGCGATTAAGACCCAGTTCTACCTCTCCTAAAACGCGTTTGCAAATAAAAGCGTTATTTATTGTTCAAAGTTTATGAAATTTTTTATGTAACTTCCTAGATAAATAACGAGTTGGGCTGGATGAAAAAAAAATTTTTTTAAAGATAAAAATCAATTTTACTTCTACGTCTTTGGTTTTTTTCAAATATAAAACATTTAGCCCAACTCATGATACAAAAATAGATTTTTTATTTAAGTACAATTTTAATCTAAACATTATAATTGCGATAACAAAGCGTAATTGCCAGAAATGTATGTAATTTGCCTATATTACGGGCCCGGTGTAGACAGCAGACGTTAGCAGTTTTAAACACCGCCTATAACTACGCCACGCCTACTGCTATTTTTAAATTAGACTGTTCACAAGTTACGACCGTATATTGAATCAGGAGAACCGAGTTCTCGTATTTCACATTTATACGCACGGTTTACAAATTTAACACACGATAAAAGTCATATACTGTATGATATTATACTTAGTGTAGTTATACCCGCTAGGTGTTAGGTACATTTGTTTAATAATGGGTAGAAGTCGTGGCAAAATACCTAAACATCCGCATCTGCCCTCTAGACGAATTAGTAAAAGACGACTACGTACCACCTAAGTTAAAATATATGTATAGATAATCTAAAAGAACAATATTGTAATTATTTAATTACAAATGAGACAAAGAGACCAGAACAGGACTCAAATAAACATTTTATTTAAAATGTCGGTTTTGTGGACAGGAAGAGACAATTAGCAGTGACGAACTTGGGTCGGCTCTAATGGATATTAGTTCAGCGACTGTATTGGGCAGTGTTACAGCGAGAATTGGATATAGCTAATGCCTGAATTTGTTTTCATTCATGAATCTTGCATTCATGACGCCCAAAACGTTATAAAATATAGCGAACTTGTAGGTGACAAAATATTTGGGATTTATATAAATGGTTTGGGGAACTTTGCACTATGTATATTATGATTTTACTTTATCATACGTAGTATGTAAAGTATTGTAATCGTGCCAAACAAAATTTTTGAGGTTTTAGCGGAAATGTCTTTTTGGATCCCTTGAACATTTTTGACCCAGGTAAAAAAAAAATTCTGTGTATGTGTGTGTGTGTGTGTGTTTTTTTGTGGCGACGATTCCGGAGAAACTACTAAGGTATCGGGACGAAACTTCATATTTAGAAGTTTCATAACCAAACTTAGAGCTGAAAAGCTTTCTGTTGAAAAGGATCCAAAGGAACTGGAGGTTTAGTCTTATAGCATTTTTGAAAGATTTTGCAAATAAGCCGCCATTTCTGGAAATTTGTCGAAATAGTTAAATAATAAATTAAAGTACAAGAAATTCTGAACAATTTATGACTATGGCATTTTTTTGGTAAAATAAATAGTTTAGCTGCATGATGAAATTCTATTTTATCGAGATCGCTGCATTAAAACTAGTTAGCCAGGATTTGTCAGATATTGTGATTCTAATGACAGTAGGTAGTGTCAAACGCTGATGTTTTGACAATACCTACTGTCAATATAATCAAAATATCCGTCTAGTTCCAGTAGCTTTATTATAAGATGCAGACATGGCCGATCTCGATCAAATAGAATCTCATGCAGCTAAACTATTAATTTTATATATGGTATGATAAAGTAATGTGCCTGAACGCATCAGATTATTTTTTTTTATTTTTGTCTTCGTGTGTCACTGCCGTGCGTTCGTTCGATATCCAGCATGTTTATAAGTAGATGTATTAGGTCCTCATTGCTCGATTTTAATTAATTCCTTTCTAAATTGAAGTCCATAATTCTGCGATGAGTTATCATGAGTTAATACATTTTTGTCAATTTACTATACTGTATGTATGTCACCCTGTTAAAAAGATTAAATATTATAATAGCAAGCGCGCTCTCTCTAAATTAAATCAATATATTTTCTTTTACCGCCTGGTGGCCGCCAGCCAGCTGTATGCAGTCCGGGATGCATATGCGTCCGTGATGAGTGAGAACACTAATACATTGTAACATGAGCGAAAGCGAAAGCGCCGACGCGCGGCGACAAACTGGCTGAGTACTTCCCCTTCGAATGTATTCGCGTCGACTATGCTCCGCCTTTGCCTGCTTCCTCCAAACCCCCCAACTTCCCCTTATCATAAAACTGTGGCCTGGTTGACGTTGGTGGGGGCCAGGCAGACCACTCCCAGCAAAAAAAAACATCGCAACGAAATATTTCGTTTGGAAGTTGCGATGTTTTTAAAACGGAGCCTTAAGGTTATTCTGTTTGACAATTGTCTGTATTGTCACTCATCAATGTCAATTATTGGCGAATAAGGTTATAAGTTTGACAATTAATTGTCTGTATTATCACTCAACTCCGAATTATTTGTATGGTTATTCAACTCCGTAGATACAGTAGATACGCTGTCACTTGATAACGTCAAAATATTTATTAAAATTATTCAAACGGAGGAAAAAAACCATTGTAGGACATACAATTTTGTATGTACCTCGGGCACAACTTGATGTTTATACCCTCGTGCGACTTAAAAAGCTGTCGGGCCTATCGGCCCTCGCGCTTTTTAAACTGTCACCCTCGGGGCATAAACATCCGTCTGATGCCCTTGGTACATAAATAACTATTTCGCCACGATTACAATACTTTCTCATACTACGTATGATAAAGTAAAAACGCCAAAATAATAATTTTTTTAACATTTTAGCTTTTTTGAAAATCACACTTTGAAAGCTTTTGAGTCCTGATTTTTAATAAGCCTAAAGAGATCTAATAAATTTAATTAATTTAGACCTTGTTTGTTTGTGTACCTTATTTATACACCGTATTTTAGCTATTTAATATTTTTATCTACGACTCACATATAATAAGTTCATTGCATTCGAATCTATGACTATATAATCCCCAACATTATTACACGCCAATGATTATAATGACTACCGTTGTATAATAATGACAGTTCGTTCAAATAATGCCTTTATTATTTGAACGAACTGTCATCATTATACAACGCAAGTGTCAAAGTCTGTCAAAACCTACGTGGATGACAGTTATGTGACAGTTTGCCTCGCCATCATTGACAAATATATTTCAAATATTTGGTATAAATTGGAATTTATGAGTCGTAGATAAAACGTCGAATACGACTCGCACACAACGCATATAAGTCACTCGTATGTTTATACGCTCGCCTACGGCTCGCGTATAAATTTCATGCTCCCGATTTATATCCTTACTTATGTGTTCGTCAAGTAATAGCCTATAATAAGTTTGTGGCGTCATTAAGGATTATATTATCTCAATAGATACCATGATCAATTTTATGAAGCTATTAATTTAGCGAAACCAGTTACCAATAATTTTTAAACAAGCATTTGCAAAGAAAGACTGAAATTTCATTCGAAACTTCCAAAACCAAACATTTGACACATTTGGAAAATATCTTATTGATATTATAATATTTCGACAAAATCTTCTTTATTAGAAATGGTGAATACCCCGATCATTGATTTTAATAATATGGCAACCTTGCTTCAGAGGTATGAAATGACCAGAAGAAGACCTTGCAACGACTACCTACGGATGCTGAAGATGTTGGCGGGTTTTCTGCTTGTGGTTCTGTATAATGCAGTGGAATGGACAGAGTTAAATTTTGGTGTTGTTGTATGTCCTTTACAAATTAGATGTTACCACAAGGTGGTCTAATAGCTCATTATTAAATTGTCGTCTTATCAGGTTACAGAAAGCAAAATAGCTACTGTAAAGTATGGTACATATAATAGAGAGGTTATCATCTATCTTTTAATTTCATTATTACGATATTTAATCTCTAATTAAGTACGTAGTTACATGTCTAGATTGTAGACTTTCGCGGTCTGATTCAATGACATCTGAGAACTAAAGTCCTGAAGATGCCTCTTCCAGTACAAACGTCGATTATTTCAAAGTAATCAACGCGCTTTCCACCTGGAAATCAATGTTACAGGTATTTACATGTATACTAAAATTATTTTCAACATTATGTATAATCTTGGTTTACACAATTCATCAAATTGTTTTTCATCTTTTTCATAATCGTTTTTTTTTACTGTTTATGGAAATCGTTCTTCAACTTGACTAGAATATACATGAACTGTATGTAATAGTAAGGACTGACCGTCTATCTTACTATTGACATACCTGTAAGAAACAGAAATACATACCAATTAAAAGATTAGTTAGCAAAAACGGCGACAGATGGTTAACTTGCATCACAACGGGATATCCATCGTTAGTTTGATAATCTTGCCAAAATATTCCAGCATTGTTCACCAATATATCCAATCTATCTTCGTGTTCATTGAAGTCCTTGGCAAAATTTCTCACCGACTCAAAGGATTCCATATCGATTAGCTTCACCACAACGTTTTGGTTTTCAGTCTCATTGATGATTCGTGTCTGTGCATTCTCCGCTTTTGTCTTATTTCTGCATCCTAAGATGACTCGAGCCCCCCTTTTCGCAAAATCTAGAGCAATGTGAAACCCAATACCTAGAAAACATAAAAATGTGTACGTCAAGTAACAAACTTAGGGGTTATTAGTAAAGAATTATGAAAGAAACATTGGTATGTTTTTTAGGTTTCGTAAAATTTACTCAGACTTTTCACAATGTTACATGTTACATAACATGTATCTAACAAATACAGAATGAGCCACAAAGAAATTCTTCTTTAATGGAACGTCGTATATTATACCATATCTATATCTATCTATCTATGTATCTATACAGGGCGTTCCTAAATATCACGTAAATACGAAAAGGGGTAATTCTTTAGCTTATTTAATGACTAAAAATTCATATAAACATAGGTCCGCAAACGCTTCGTTTCCGATCTACAGGGTGTTGAAATTTCAAGATTTTTTTATTTTTTTCTTTATAGCTCTTGTATCCTAGATATAATTTTTAACATTTGGTGGCGAATAAAATGTCAAAATAAATACAAACAAAAAGTTATCTAAATTAAGCCATTTATAACAAATTTTAATTTCATCTGGTGAAACACAGAAAAGCTTTTTTTTTCTCAAAAACGGTGGTAAATACGAAAAAACTACAAGAGATTCAAATGCTTTTTGTATTTTAGAATCCACCAGCGGCGCACCGAAAAAAGTTCATAGGGAGAAGAGGGGGTATGACCCCTGAAAAAATATCTCCCTGTAGATTCTTAAAACCATTTGGTATGCCCAATGATGTAGATCGGCAACGAAGCGTTTGCGGACCTATGTTTATATGCATTTTTAGTCATTAAATGAGCCAAAGAATTACCCCTTTTCGTATTTACATGATATTTAGGAATACCCTGTATATACTAAAAGTCAATTCGGCGAATTGGGATAGGAACTGCTCCCGGGAGAATCGAAAATCGGCGACCTACGCGCCGATTTTCGATTCGACATTCCTACATTCAATTTTCGGCCCCTCTGTCGATAATTTTTCTTTTCGCGACGGATGTAGGAGCATAGTCACGCGTCTATATTGATCGACGTCCGCGGGCCTATTAGGCCTGCCCATTTTACTACTATATATATATTAAAAGTCATATCAGGGAATCGGGGAAAGGAACTGCTCCCCGGAGAAGCGATCGGTCCTAGATTCCGATCCTCAGTGATTCGGCATATTTTCTAAAAACATGTCAAAAATAATGTGTGTCGTCATACATTGCTGAAAAAAGTACTCATAAAATACGTATTTTCGATGCAAGTCGGAGCGCTTCAAAATCACAAATTGAGTTTCGGGGTGTTTCGCTCCTTTTACTCATTACCGGCGGTGCGAAGATGCACTATATATTTTCTAAATAAGGTACAAATGGCGTTGGTTGGTAGTTTGAAATATTGAACGTATGTAGGCTATGTAGTCATTTTAGCCATTGGTATCTTAGACCATCTATAACTAGACGGAGTACGGCCTATCCCAATGCATTGGCTTGTTTTGGCCCAACATACCTTGTCAATAAGGTCGAATTTCGTGTAGATTCTCGTGCACATTGTTCGCGCATGCGCACAGATGCTAGATACCGCCATTATTTTGAACATATGTTTACATCGAGGTTATGAGTTTGTTTACCTATGTAGATGCATGACTGCATGTAGATGGTACCTTGGATGGTTAAGAGGTAACAATGGGGCGAGACTGCTGCTTTTGTAAAAAGGCAGCATCAAAAAATATAACGTGTCACAGGTATGACCTTTATTACCGCAATACAGTAATATTAAATTATAACATATACCTTCTCGTAGATTTCCAACAGTTCAAGACTCAAAACAAGCTCGGATTGAAGCTATACCTATAAAAAGTCGGGGTTTTAAAACAACTGTGTTGTGTTCAAGACACTTTTCTAATAGCGCTTATAAACTGGGAAAAGACGGAAGACCATAACTCTCCCGTAGTGCGGTGCCAAGTATTTTTGTTACGAGTGATCTCCCAAATGAAAATACGGACACAGATAGTATGAGCGATGCAGTTGTAGCAGACACTAGTGGACACACAGAGTCAACAATCACTGCCACGGCTACGAGCTTTGAAAGTGCCACACAGCGCAACACCAACGGAACATCCTTCAGCACTGCCAAGAAAAAGGAGAAAATTTATGTAATATGTAACTTTGTTTTAGGTATATTTTAACGTTATTTTATTGTAGGTACAATCCTCGATATATGGGTGACGTACATACTTCAGACTTATCTTCGTCTCCTCAAGCACGGGCAGTTTTAGCATTAGCAAGAACTACCATAAGCAAGAAAATTGCTCGAATTCGCCAATTGTCTCGTTACAACACGCATATTGCAATTAAGACAAAAAGTGTGCAATTTATCAACATTAATGGAGCATTATTTGTGTAAAACCATGTTATTAGAATCAGAAAAAAGAGTTAGAAGTTCTTACACCAAGACCATTTTGTTTAAAAACCAGTAGTTAAATTATGTTCAAATAAAATATTTTCCTATTATAAGTTGTATTTTGCTTGTAGTTTATTACCCATATTCCTATTAAAGAAAATAAACAAATAATGTATAGTATAACCAACTTAAACTTGACTCGACAGCGGTGTGCAGAGCGTAAATATAATGAGTACGTGACGTGAGTACTGCGCAACGCTCTCGATGCAACTACTCGCTGGTCAAGCTATATAGAAACAAATAAAATCTTACACGCGAGAATACATTTTGTCCAAACCTATAAAAAAATGGATTCTGTTGTTACTATATAAAAGTTGAACAAACGTCACTCAAAAAGATTTTTGCAGAGAACTGGAATAGCGAATTAATTGCTCTTGGATGGTTTAATTGCCTTTTTAACAAATGTTACAATTATAACAGGTACTACAAATGTATGTACATTCAAAAACAGAAAAGGATTTATTTTGTGAGGTTACCTTTCACGCCATACGCGACTACCTAATTCAAATTTGACATATAGCCGCCAGTTTAATCTGACCGCTCATTGCTGCGTTACATTGGGAACGAGAAAATATACGACTTTCGACTTTATTATCTTTGGCCACAAACAAAGCCCGTCACGCTCCCTCTAGTCATATAAGCTCGATGATTGGTATAGAACTGCAAACGCGTGTTGCGAGCGTTGTGTGGGCAGTTTTCACGAAACCATGTTTGCAAAAACGGCTAGCAGTAGAACTGGAGTAATTTTTATCCGATTGACTTAAAATTTTGGCTGTGCTTTCTCAGATAGATTATCTATAGAAGTACACACGATTTTTGAGTTTGATAAAAAATTACTGTTTTTATAGACAAATGAAGGCTGTTTTGTTAGTAAAAAATGTGGCCAGGCACATGACTTTATCATACTAAATATAAAAGTAATAGTTTAGCTTCATGAGATTCTATTTAATCGAGATCGGACGTGTCAGCATAAAATAAAACTATTTAGCTAGGATTTGACAGATATTTTGATTCTATTGACAGTAGGTATTGTCAAAAACATCAGCGTTTGACACTACCTATACTTTCAAGAGAATAAAAATATCTATCAAATCCTGGCTAACTAGTTTTATATTAATGCAGACACAACCGATCTCAATCAAATACAATTTGCTCATGCAGCTAAATAACTAGCATATTACTTCCGAGCGAAGCGGTGAGTTTTGTTATTTTTATCGAGCGCGTAATATGCGTTACAGCTCAAGTATTGTCCATAACATAAGGGTCCACAACAAGGAAACAATTGGTAGGTACTGTAAATATTACGCAGATATGAGCGCAATTACAACTAGAAGTAATTTAAAATAGAACTAGTAAGAAAAATATTTTCTTTCTCCGTGCTAAAATATTTTTAAAAAAATAAATAAGTGAACCGATTTTGCCCATTCACGAACTTGTCCTTACTTTTTAAGAGATAAGCATGTATACCAAGCTTCTCATCAATTACTGCAAAATTACGGCAGTTATCGTGTACACAAACGGACAGACAGACGGACATTTGTGGCAAACTCAATATACCCTCACCACATAAGTGTGGGTGGTATAGAAAAAACAAAAGTAATTACCTACCTGTATTTGCGCCTGTGACTAAAACTGTCTTCCCTATTAGACATTTATGACTTTTATTCCATCTAGTGTTTAACTTCCAGTATAATTTGAGTAACACAAACGGTAGAATGTACAAAATAATATTTTGTAGGCGCAACATGTTAACTATCCAGTATGTATCGACAAAACTGACATGTAACGCACGTCTTCGGTATTCGGTGTTATACGTGACGTCACAATAATTATTCGACAACTAAGAGTCTTCCCTAAGAGATAGCTCTTTGAGATTTCGTCCAAAATTCGTCGTAAAACAACAAATCCGACAATCAAAATCGAAAATAAATATATTTGCTATTAAATAAAAGAAACAAGCATAACGCAACCAAAATATACAATCAAATAAATATACCGGGTAACCCACGGTAACCCACCCATAGGTACACCCGTTTAATGTTTTTATAGATCACGCTGGGCGAATGAAATTTGGAGAAGTGCTAATAGACAAAAAATGACATTTTTGAGATACTGATGAGGGTAGTTTTATTACCGATTTTTTCGGAAATAACGTATTTATTGAAATTTTAAATAACAACACATATTTTTTGTGTGATATTTTAAAACAGCGTGACAACAACAAAAATACTTATTACGCGCCCTCTAGTGTAATGACTCATTTTATTCACATGTACTTCATGGGTACACCCTGACAGAAACCATTTTCCCGATTACAATGATACCATATACTTTATATTTTGCTGAATATATTTGAGTGGAAATGTCGTTTAAACTTTAAAGCAGGCAAAAAATATTGGGGTATATCAGTAGTTGGGATATGATCAAAGTCAGCGTAGTGAACTATGGATGAATGCTAACTAGAGATGCCGCGAATACTAGCTATTATCCGGTATTAGGCATTACTCGGCATTTTTTTCTTATTCGTTGAATACCGAATAATAGCTAGTATTATTCGAGATTGGGCAAATAGTTGCCTAAAATAAACTTTTAATGAACAAAAAACTATAGACTTAAAAATAATCAAATTTTAATTTTTCTTAAAAAACAAAACACACTTAGTTTTAATTATTATCATTAATATAAATAGTTAAAAAAACAAAAAGCCAAGAATCAGTCATGTTGAAGTTAATTAGTTAGTATTTTTAATTAATATTTAAAGTCCAGAAGGGGCAGATTCTGGTGCACAAAAACTAGTTTTTCTGCACGATTGATGGGATCAAGTCGGTTACGCTTTTCGTCATAAATCAAACCTGCCTCAGAAAATAGTCTTTCTGAATAAACAGAGCTTGCTGGTGTGATTAAGTATCGTTTAGCAAGCTTACTTTACTACAAGCGTAATATTATTATTTGATAACAAATAAATTATTTTTTATATTCTATTGTTAATTTTCTTGTTTATGTCGAATAATAGTGGCGAGTTATTCGACTATTCGCTATAACAACTACTCGCGGCATCTCTAATGCTAACATTTGACAGTTCTCTGTATTGCTTACAATTGCTGATACCGTTATATCGTTGATTGTCAACGGATATGAATGGTTAGGCATGGGTTAGTTGGGGTCTTGACATCCAGAGGGCAGGGTTTTGGGCAAGATTCATTCACAAATTATAGCGTTCGACTTATATATTAATTATATATTTATGCTCGGACTCGGTGCAGTTCGTACGGAGTGCGTGCATAAAAGTGTATAAGTCGAAAACGCTATAATTTGTGAATGAATCTTGCTCAAACCCCTGCCCTTTGGATGTCATGGCCCCAACTAACCCATGCCCAACTATCTATAACCGTTGACAATCAACGGTTGTATCTTTCTTCTTGTTTGAGGTAATTCTCAGGTATTTTCGGTTATTAATGTGATTATTGTCCGTTATTAATTGTTGGTTACTTTTGATACTTATTTAATTTGATGTTTATTTAGCCATTATTGTTGTTTAAATGGAAATTTACAAAAATACAACCACTTCCTAAATACAAGACAATTTTTCGACGACTATTGTTAGTTTTTGTCAGTAACTATGTTTTCCCGCTTTATTGTGTGTATATAGAGTTATATAGGAGTGTGTACTCATGGGTACATAAAAAAACGTCTTCTTGTCCAATAACCAACTGATTAACGCTAGAGATCGCAAGTGTTCATTTAACAATTTTCGGCAATTTTAACCATTTTATCGACGTATAGATTAATAAACAAAATTATCTTTTTCGTTGCTTTGGTGATGAAAATTAACGATAGATATGTTTTTGTATTCATGACGTCATTCTGATTTTCCCCTGCTTTAAACAGCAATTCCTTGCTACGATTTTCAGGAAAATAGGAAGAATTTGGTCTCATTGTAATCGGGTAAATGTTTTCTACCCAATAATACGGGTGTACCCATGGAGTACATGTGAAAAAAATGACATTGGCCAATTGAATTACCTACGCCATTAATACAATATCAGATAAAATCGATTTTGTTAATGTTTATTTGACTATGATCGACTATTTTGCCTTAGTGTTTATTACGCCTATTATGATGCCTTAGTAAAAAAATACGATCGATAAATTCCTAATTAATTAGGTTCGTGTAGAAAACTAAAATATTCATTGCTTTGTGTGAATATGTTAGGCATACATTTATTTAATCGTGTAAATAGTAATTGTTGTGTTGTTTGGAATTTTATTTTAATATTACTAAACTAGTCCTCGTAATTAAGCAATGTTATTGAGAAGCCGTTAGCTTCTATAAGGATCTGCTCGAACAGCTGGAGATCCACAATCAAAAAAGATTTTCACATAAAACCGCTTTTCACATATTTACATCTTCACCCGGGCTTTCTTGACTTTTAATATTTTAAAGTTTAATTTATTACTCCCGATCCATCCTTATTACACCCTTCCCACATTAAATCTGTTTTTCCGCACCTTAGATTTTCAAATTTCTGTTTTTAAACTATTTGTACTTTCGGTTGCCTCACGGAAAATGGAAAAAAGTGTCGCCGAGAGAGTTGGAGAAAGTAGCCTCGAGTCTTGTCCTTGAAAGTGCTGGAAAAGCGATGGAGGGTAAAAATTTGTGTGGTTTGTTATTCGGTCTAAAATACCGTAAGTTATTGAAATTGTTTAAATTGAAGTGATTTAAGGTTGGCTTGGAAATAAGTAGGCAACCAAATATACTTCACAATTTCGTAATCAGATCTACACCGAAATGATTAGGTATTTCCATTCAAATTATAAGTTAAAGTGAACTTGGAAGCTTTGCCGATAATACAAATAATATCCGACCCAATTCCGTCGAGTCTGGGTGACGGATTTTAAGAATATTGTTGGCTGTCCTAGTCTGCTTGCGATCAACTAAAAACACCTATATTCCCAGAATTCGTCACCTACACTTGACCGAATTGAATTAGGTATTTTTTTTACTTTATCATACGTAGTATGATAAACCTAACCCCCACAGTTAGCAAAAAGATAAAGATCGCGACGTTTTCCACATCAACAGAATCAAGTGGCAGGGAGTGTTCAATAACAAATTCTCATTCATTTTGTGGATTCATCGCGAACGCATGTTGATGCGAAGGAGAGGACTCTCAATCTTTTGACCGTATAGGTGTGGTTATTGCACGTTATTTTGTTGTTGACGTTAATGAAAGAACGGTTGGTGCAAAACACTTGCCACTTTATCATCCATTTGCAGCAAAGTCAACGGAAGAATCACACACACTAATCTCATATTTTAGCTGCTGACGTAATATTGACACTTAAGATCCTTTATACAAGGTGTGATGTAAGTACTTATATTTTAATCATTATAACATTAATCAATATGACATCAAAATGAGATAATGTATTACCTTTACATTTTGCAACAGAGAAAAGGGTTTGTTGTAAGTAATTATACAACTGTTCCAGCAACATCTTGATTACTTACTTAAGTACCCGTCGCACCTCACTAATATAAGAAATATTGAGAAATACATAAAATATTAGTAATAACCTAAAGCAAAAGTTTGTCATTTTAGGCACAATTCCCATATCAAATCAAATCAGATCAGAATAATTGTAATAAAAAAAATAAAAAAATTGAAAATTTTAAAATCTTAATTACAGTTTATCGTTAATATCTTCCATCATAAATTTTCTTTTAAATTGACGGAAACCGGATACCCTGTATAAAGTAAACCTTGCCAAATGACTTATTTTATAAAATTTCACATTCTGTATGCGTCACAAAACTATCATCTTTATAGTATATTCTGTAGGTATACAGGTTATGGCTGTCGGTTATGGCACTTCGCACCTTCTTCTACAAAATATTGAATTTGTTTTTCGGTTGCTTGTTCATTAGAAGAAGTAGATAAAAAATAACACCGGAATATTATCTATTATTTGCTTAAGTATGCACAAAACAATAGTGAAGTTTTTCTATCCAACGTCTAGCTTGCCAGACACTTTTTCTCACAATATCACGGAACAATTAATGGTTTTGGCACTTAGTTCGTTATTTACTTCAACTCTTCATATTTTGTTGTATATTATTCAGATCCCGTCAACCACATTTTAGTTAGTACATTACCATTATTTAGCTTGTATCTTATTATCTGTAAGCAAATATCTTTTATTATAAAACAATTTTTATGTCAATTCTGGAAACATTTTCGAAATAACGATTTCGAATTATTTGGTACGTGGGATAAACGTATCTCCATTACTTTATTGTCGATATATATATATATATATATATATTATGAAAACAAAACTAAAGCAATCTATTGTTTTATTCTCGATTTGAGAATACTTCTTCAAATGTAAATTCACAACACCGGTTATTTTGAATCCATTCCAAATCTTTATTAAATAAATATTCATGCCCACTTCTGTTTTTCTTCGTCGGTTAAATGCACCAATTCTTCACTTTTCAACCAAACTTCTTGAGCAAACTGAGGATCCATTGCGTTTTTGTAATGACCTACGTCTTGGCAATTGTTGAAAAATCTTCCACCAATCTTTCCAGCATCTTCAGAGAGAGCTGCGTGCAGAGGCGTTTGCGCACCTTCTGTCATTGTCTGAAAAAAATACATTTTACACATTATATAATAAAATTTAAATTCAACAGCAATCTATTATTCCAGAGTAAGACATCAGTATCTGTAAAAAAAACAATCACATACTTTTGTCTGAACTATACAAAAATCGCCTAGGTGGGAGGTGTTCTCCACTCCCGTTAAGATTCTAATAGCTTAACCTCAATACCGACCCTAAACATAAACGAGATGTCGTATGATATTTTTGACAATGAAAAATGAGCAGAAATATTCAAAGGTTTCCCAAAGTTCCCAAAGTTCAAAGGATCATATTCACCTAGCGTCAAAATGCAGGGTATACGGTAAAAATATTATGTTATTGAATTGGATTTATACCTTAATCAGCCAACTTATTATATACATCGCACTGTTAACCAAGATTCCATTGTATTCGAAGATTTGGGTAAGTATAACACCTGGATGGACAGCATTTGCAATAACTCCGGTTCCATCGAGTCTTTTGGCCAGTTCTTTGGAAAACACTGCATTGCAGAGCTTTGCGTTCGAATAAAGTTGCCAGTTTATCCATGGCTTCGTCAACCTTGGTCTAAGCCCAAGGTTTTTCGGTTTAAATTTCCCAAATTGGACCATGTTTGATGCCACAACCACGATGCGACTTGGGGCGGCTTTCTTTAGCTTATCTGAAAAATTGTTTGTAGTACAAATGTAGTAAGTTCATAGCATTTGTTTGTAAACAAACACAATATTAGCTTAATAGTCTTTTATTTTATGTCGAATGTTATTGTGGATTTGCTAATTTATTGGAATTGAATCTAAAATTGGTACTCGTTTTATGCTTTCATTTCAAGAATTAAAGGATCTATGAGAATATGAATAAATCATTGTTTTAGTATCATGGTATGTATTATTGCAACATGATGTGGTGGTGATATTAAATGTTTGTATTAAATGTATGGTTTCATTTAAATAACAATCTTTAGGGGTCTATGGGATGTAGCAGAGCCAATCACCAATAAATTCAAGAAAAAAAACATAATTAATTTGTTTCTGGGATACCTGCGAATAATGATGACTGTTCTCAAGTGGTTATGAAAGTTTGGCATTGCTCATTGTGGGACAAACGCCAAAGGGAAAGCGTGCAATTGACAGATTGCATGAAGTTAATACCCAATATCACTTTCTTAATTAATAATTTCTTAATTTCATTATTACCTTCTCTTGTAATGGTGATCTGAAATTTTAGAATAATGACTTACAATTAAGATAAATCAAATATAATGCGGGTGTTACAAAAATGTTTGCTAGACTAGCTAGATAAAAAAAAATCTGTTGTGGCTTTATCATACTGAATATAAAATTAATAGTTTAGCTGCATAAGATTCTATTTGATCGAGATCTGTCGTGTCTGCATTAAAATAAAGCTAGTTAGCCAGGATTTGACTGATATTTTGATTCTATTGGCAGTAGGTATTGTCAAAACATCAGCGTCTGACACTTAGACACAAACATAGAGCTGAAAAGGTTTTTGTTCAAAAGAGTCCAAAGGAACTGGATGTTTCCTCTAAGCATTTTCAAGGATTTTGCAAATGAGCCGCCATTTCTGTAATTTCGTCACAATAGTTAAATTAAAGTAGAGGAAATTCTGAATAATTTATGTCTACGACATTTTTTTTGTAAAATTAATATTTTAGCTGCATGAGCAAATTCTATTTGATCGAGATCGGTCGTGTCTGCATTAATATAAAACTAGTTAGCCAGGATTTGACAGATATTTTGATTCTATTGACAGTAGGTATTGTCAAAACATCAGCGTCTGACACTTAGACACAAACATAGAGCTGAAAAGGTTTTTGTTCAAAAGAGTCCAAAGGAACTGGATGTTTCCTCTAAGCATTTTCAAGGATTTTGCAAATGAGCCGCCATTTCTGTAATTTCGTCACAATAGTTAAATTAAAGTAGAGGAAATTCTGAATAATTTATGTCTACGACATTTTTTTTGTAAAATTAATATTTTAGCTGCATGAGCAAATTCTATTTGATCGAGATCGGTCGTGTCTGCATTAATATAAAACTAGTTAGCCAGGATTTGACAGATATTTTGATTCTATTGACAGTAGGTATTGTCAAAACATCAGCGTCTGACACTTAGACACAAACATAGAGCTGAAAAGGTTTTTGTTCAAAAGAGTCCAAAGGAACTGGATGTTTCCTCTAAGCATTTTCAAGGATTTTGCAAATGAGCCGCCATTTCTGTAATTTCGTCACAATAGTTAAATTAAAGTAGAGGAAATTCTGAATAATTTATGTCTACGACATTTTTTTTGTAAAATTAATATTTTAGCTGCATGAGCAAATTCTATTTGATCGAGATCGGTCGTGTCTGCATTAATATAAAACTAGTTAGCCAGGATTTGACAGATATTTTCAGTCTAATGACAGTAGGTAGTGTCAAACGCTGATCTTTTGACAATACCTACTGTCAATAGAATCTGGCTAGTATTATTTTAATGCAGACACAACCGATCTCGATCAAATAGAATCTCATTTGCTATTAATTTTATATATAGTACGATAAAGTTATGTGCCTGGCCACATCAGATTTTTGTTTCTTCACTTCAATGGAGCACCCCATAATACTTGAAAACTCTGTGTAGTCTATTTTAATAAAATAATGATAATATCGATTCTCAATATTCCTTCTCAAAATTTATTAGCACAATTTTTAGTATATTTTATCATTCTTTATTAATCTTAGTTTTAGATTTGTTGGTTTTTCAGGGAACCAAAATATAATACCTATACTATTGATGAACAGAAAGAGAAAATCAGGATGAAACATTTACGAATAAAGTGTCTTAACTTGTTGTATTACTTTTTTTTGGTAAAGAGAAATTTGTTTTGATTTGGAGGAAGAATTGGCTTTACTAAAAATTAGTACTTTTCTGTAAATGTAAATGCATGCGGTGTTGTGGAAAATACGTTTTTTGACAAAATGTTTTCAAAACTTCATTATTTATGTGGTGTTAAGAAACGGTACAATAGAATATATAGCACAGATTAACATTACAGTTACTTGTTTACAAAATATATCTGAAACCATTTGGAATTCAACTGTTTTCCCAACGGATTATTACAGAACACATAAATCTATACTACTGTGTCCATTAACAGACTTTATCTATCTTTAATAAGCACAAAACAAATAGAATCACATTTATGTGGAAATTATGGTTGAAGAAACCAAGAGATGTCAGAGCAAATTAGTAAATAACAGGGATGTAATTTGTTTCTTAATATTTTACTTGATAGCCGCTTGCTGGTAATGCTATCAATGATAAATTATTTTAAAATATCACTGCTACCGAAATACATAATTATGATGTTGATGTCTTATTAGTTATTAAACAATCAAAAAGGAACGTGAAGTCTAACCTCTAAAGGCTATATTACTACTGAAGTACTAATACCACTAAAATAAACAAAAAATAGGTGCATACCAATTAAAAGATTAGTGAGCAAAAATGGCGAAAGATGATTCACTTGCATCACAACTGGATATCCATCCTTAGTTTCGTAATCTAATCCACTTATTCCAGCATTGTTAACCAATATATCCAATCTATCTTCGCGTTCATTGAAGTCCTTAGCAAAATTTCTCACCGACTCGAACGTTTCCATATCAATAATTTCCACCACAACGTTCTCATTTCCAGTCTCGTTGATGATACGCCTTTGTGCGTCTTCCGCTTTTGTTTTATTTCTACATCCCAAGATGACTCGAGCTCCACGTTTAGCGAAGTCAAGGGCAACGTGATAGCCAATGCCTAAAAATATTGAGGTGTTATAAATGTAGATGTACAAAAATTAGTCTCTTATAATTAGATGATTGGTAAAATTCATAACAACGGAGTTAGGTAGGTATGTATAGTAACAGCTAAAAAAATATAAAACTAGTAAGAATATTATCTTCAGCCGTGGTAAAGTTAAAATACCCCCACCGTAAAATATTTTTACAAAAAAATGTGACCCGATTTTGCCCTTTCACGAACTTGTCCTTACTTTTTAAGAGATAAGCTTGTATACCAAATTTCTGATCAATTACTTCAAAATTACGGCAGATATCGTGTACACAGACGGACAGATGGACAGACAGACGGACATTGTGGCAAACTCAATATACCCTCACCACAGTAAATGTGGGAGATATAAAAACTACTCGATTTCGGCCGATGTACGTTCTTCGTGGGCACACCTTCATTATTAGATAGAAAACATTTTTCCGATTACAATGACATCAAATAATTGATATTTTGCTCAAAAAAATAGTAGATTATAATAAAAATAAGCGTAGAGAACTATGAAATCCGAACATCCGAACATCCGAATCCTAATATCCGAATTTTACAGCTCGGTATGCTTATTGTTTGAGGTTATTGCCAGGAATTTTCGATTATTACCATAATTGTTGTTCGTTATTAATTGTTGGTTATAGTTGGTTCTAATTTTTTGTTGTTTACGTCGCAGTTATTGTTGGTGGAATTGCAATTTTAAAAATGCCTTTACTGGGTAACGGAACACTATTTTGCATCAAGACAGTGACGCGCAATACAGAGAACTGTCAAATTCGAATGTTAGCATTCATTCATAGGTCACTATACATTATTGGCCAAAATCGATTTCATCATTGTTTATTTGTCAATTTTCGACTATTTTCACGAATTTCATAGCATTTTTCATAGATAAATTCATAGCCACCTAGATTGATAAACAAAAATGTTATTTTTTCGTTGGCTTGGTGACAAAAATTGACGATCGATATGTTTTGTGTTCAGAATGTCATCCTGATTGTAAATATCACACAAATGATAAAGTGCGGCAAATAAAATTTCACTTAGAATTTAAAACAATAATATATAAATTTTAAAATTAAATAATATCAATAATTTTTGTCGCTATGCTGTACTATATCCATATTCGAGTCAACCGGTGATATGCATAAAGATGAGTTTTTATATGCATAACAATATGTGAGTAGCAGCTCAAACATGTGAATCTATAGTAAGCACTCGTTATTATGCATATCACCCATTATTATTCTTATTATTGGAAATGTAGAGCGCTCAATTAAAAAACCTCTTGTTTCTACACAGTTTAATTTCATTTACTTGGGGACGCGTTTTGCGACTCAGTCACATCATCAGCCCGGATCTACATAAAAGAAAAACAAAGGACAAACAGTTTAAAATTATAGTCTAAAAAATATAACTCACAGTCCAAAGTGTCTCCAGTACAATATAAGCATTCATTATGCTGACATTGAAAAATTCTTGATGAAAGATTCTTGATTATTATATGACTAAGTAGGTCAAAATAAATGCCAACGTCAAATATTTCATATTTCTAGGCACTTGGTCTTACGTATGTATATTAGTCCAGTCATTCTAGATTGTGCATATTAAGATCAAATGGAGTCGATATAGTAACATAAAAGTGTAATTAGCCTTATAAACACACTGCAAAAGGTTAAATTTTAACATATTTTTTAGTCTAATTATTGACTCCACCAATATCAGCGCTATTACAATAAATTACAATTTATTTTAAAAAAAAAACTAAAAGTTACTACACTTACCTGCATTTGCACCCGTGACCAAAACTGTTTTTCCTATTAGACACTTGTGACTTTTATTCCATCTAGTGTTTAACTTCCAGTATAATTTGAGTATCACAAGAGGTAAGATGTACCAAATAATATTTGGTAGGCACAACATTTTCCTATTCGTTATGTTATCAAACGAACATTGATAACCAATATAACTGCTTATCTTATGACCACTCAACTCTTGACTACTTATAGGTCACATAGCTATTCGTGTACTGGAAGTTGTTTAACAGCGTAATGTGTTTTAATTTTTTTCAATCTAGTCGGGGAGCCTACCGCGAGTAATCCAGCCCATAAACTAACAGCATGAAATGTGTGGAAAATGTTGGTAAAGACAATTACAAAGAAGATACGCTTTCGGTGCCTGGGCGCAATTTATACTTTGGTGATAATTTAATTTTTTTGTATTAATTTTGCAAAAACTAATTTAAAAAATGATTTAGGAAAGGATTAGGACAGGTTACGCTCAGACACCCAAAGCGCATATTCTTTGCAATAATTGTCTGATAGACAATCATTTTATCTATTTCATGCTGTTTATCAGTTTATCAGCTGGAATTCTTGCGGTCGGCTCCCGGACTAATAATAGTCTGCCGAAGACGATGACGAGTTAAAAGATTTACGAAAAAGATAAAGATTAGCAAGTATTATTTATTTGTTCATTTTTTTTAACATGTACATTTGTACTGTTAAAAAATTAAGTTGCGGTTCAAACAATGAAAGACAGTTTCTTTTGTTTTTTTTTCGTATAATTAAATGGTATAATCAGTTTTTAAATTTTCTCAAAAATTTAAACAAATTATGTACAATTACTGAAAAATTTATTGTTGCAAAAGACATTCTTGAGTTTTTTTTTTTTAGTTGTTTAATAGCGTCTGTTATTTTTTTATTATTGTATCAAAAAGTACAAGAAAACCAAAAAAAGGAAAGAGCACAGAAGAACTCTTTACCATGATATCTCAAAAAATTCTTGCTTTTTGTATATGAAAGAATTATGCTTATTAAGACATAAAAAGACATGCTTGCACAATTCAATTTCATCAAAATTAATGCGATAGTGAAAAATAAAAAAAAAGTTTTTGCATTTAAATTTGCATTTTTCTCGGCAATTTTGAGGTCATAGTAAAAAATGACCCGTATGAAAGTTATAAATTTTTTTATGGTCTACAACTTTTCTGTAAGACATTTTTTCGACCCCCCCTCAAATTAACAAGAACTAAAATGATACATAAAAATGACACATTGCAAGACAATTACAGATCAAACATACCTAATTATGGTCTCAACAAATAATCACATTTAGACGAAGAAAACAGCAGTACAGCAAAAATATGTAACAACGCATCACAACAGTCAGTGCTACGATCGCCTTCAAACTGAAGACACCGATGGTCAACGGTTGGTTATTTTTTCTTTACAACAACCGGTAACATTTGGCACGCCGCAAAAATCACAAACAGCAAAGGCAAAAAAAACAATAAAGGGACATAAGAAATAAAACGTTAATGGTCCACACTCAGCCGGAACGTCTCGGCGAAACATTTCGCGAGCCGCACTCGCAAAGAAGGCTCTCCACTCGTGCATTCGGTGTTCATCTGCGGATGAGTTAGGATAGATGTTGCAGCGTTCAGTGCATGTGTGCGTGTTATTTTTAAGAAATTTAGAGTAATTGCTGTCTTTATGTAGCTTAAGCAAAATAGCAAATTTTATGTTAAACGTCATGGCAAACATTTGGAAATATGGTAATGTAAAATGTCTAAAACTCGCTCTAATACAATATTTTCAAATTGTAAATTTAGCCCACCAATTGTGACGAAGAGGTGGAAATAAATTTCACCTTATATACAGCACACGTGGGATTAGCGATTATTATTCTTTTTGCTTTTAGATTACTTTGATAATGCTTTTTATTAACTAATTAAAAACTTGTAATTGTAAAACAGACTATGAAACTAGAGAAAATATTTCACATCTTGAAATCAGCAGGATACCTTTCTGAGCACAAACACCTAATGATCTTCAATTTTTATCACCAAGGTTTATTAATCTAGGTGGTTAAGAACTGGTGAAAATCGTTGAAAATTGTCAAATAAACACTAACTAAAGCTATGTTGACCGATGTTGTTTACTGGCGCCCTCAATCGTGATTTAATTGATTTTGTGTCAATGAGTCATATTTTTCTGTGTACTTCGTGGGTATACCCTGTTTATTCGATAGAAAACATTTGTCCGATTACAATGACACCAAATACTTTATATTTTGCCCAAAATCGTAACGTGGAAAGGTCGTTTAAATGCAGGTAAATAGAAAAACATATTGGGTTAATGATAAAAGTCAGCGTAGTGAACTATACCAACATCAGAATTTGACAGTCTCTTTGTTTTAATACTAAATAATTTATTCTATTTGTTACCCGCTTTTCGGACTGCGTTGATGCTCGACGTGTTCGATATTATAAATCAGGTCCCTAGGTCGTAATTCGTAAATTTGGGCACCCATAAAATCTTTGACTTTGATAAAAACCCGACTTTGCATGGCTCGATGCCAGAAGCTACAATTTTATTGTAGACGAACCAGAGGCAGCATCTCGCCGAACGCGTGATTCTTATCCGACTATGTACATCAGTAGAGACTCGCATGTAAGGGAATGTGGGCAAACGTACTGTGAATACTCTCGCAATTCGCGGTCTGTTGCCATGTCGCGCCGAATGATAACGAGAGTCTGGATGAGGTATAACAAGCGCATTGTCCCAGCATACCCTAAATGAAGACCACATCGACTTTGACAAAGTTAGGATACGTTAAAATAACCTACGCAACTTGCGAGAAAGATTATTTTTTTAAATGAAAGGTATAAAAACGACTAATAATGCCATGAATTTGCAGTCGGACACAAAAAAATATATTTTTTTAAAATTGAATGTCCTGTATACAATGTAAATAGTTTCTGAGATATTCAATTTTATGCAAAAAAAAAGCCAATTGCAGACCTTTGAAACTACCTACCTAAATATTAATTTTTTGCAGATTTTGTCGTACAAATTATGTCAGATATAACTTAAACCATAGCTAGATGAAACCATGAAAAATTAGATGCGCTATACAAGGTGATCGTAGCACCCTGTTTATTGTTTGTTAACTGCAATGTTCCTTAAGTTCTTAGAAATTTATATGCAGTACCTTAAAGAGGGGTGAGATTGGTCATTTTAAGCTTAATATTATGAATAATTTTTTTACCTGTAGAGTTAAATAAACCATATTTGGCAGGTCCTTGAGACAGATGTGATCTCACCCCTGATTATGGGGTGTGATTGATCACCTCATTTTAACAATGGAGAATGGTTTTATATTGATGTAGTAACAATCAGTATCAATTTCACCAAAATCAACAAAGCCAATTTGTTGGAATTGGTATATAGGTTAGTAGCAGGGTGATATTTGTCATGCGGGGTAAGATTGAACACCCGTTATATTCACCAGTAAGATAACAAACTAAAAAAACCGTATATACAATAACACTACAAATAAATTAATCAAATTTATTCATGTAGAAAATTATGCGGTTATCAAGATATTAACAACTTATTAAGAAATTTTGCCATTTTTGCAAACGTACAGCGAATGAACCTCGACACCTAGAAACTTCAGCTGTATCCCGACAGCAACCAAGCGTTCCGGGCGGCGACTCGTCAAACGTGGATTCCGGAAGATTTCTTATACGAGTACTTCAAAAAATTCAATGCTGCAGAATGCATTAACTCTTCGGTGCACGGTCCCCTAACACCATCAAGGGCTATCCTATACCATGGTACCTAGCTGTGGGTCAATGGCCGCTCACACGGTGCGAACGGATGTTGAATAGAGGTTTGCGTAAGCGGCCTCGCCGGCGACTCGTCCAATGGTGTCGGGGAAGTCTGACTATCACGAGTACCGAGGGGAAGGAGGGCCCCATGGCTGGTGCGAGCATAGGAGGTCTTATTAGTATCATGTGAACCTGCGAGTGATGTACCTTTACTACCATTCATATTTCGGAAATTACAAGAGCCAGCCATGGCCTCTTTCAACTGGAGACGGACTCTCGGGGGCAGATACATGTTTCCTGGGTAGTCTATACTGGAAGCTGTATGCGCAAGGTGCGCATTGTGTTTCGAATGTTTCAGCAATGTTGTAATAACGTAACAAACAAATGTTACAAAAGTTACTTTCATACAATGTTAAAGAATGTTGTCGCAATATAACATGTTTAACGGGTTATTTTTCTGGAGAGACAGTTCATAAGTTGGAATGATGACATGAGTCACAATATGAGAAATATTGATAACGGGAATTTGGAATTTGGAAGATTTTTTTTTGATAGATTTTTTCCCGTAGGTACAACTTGATACAGTTGGAAAGACAACTTTTTCAGCATGATATGAAAGGCATTTCATTTAAAAACTTTATAGTTTTTCCACCACGTCTACATGCAACATCCTGTATAAACTAAAATAATTTTGTGTTGTAGAACATGATGGGCCAAACATTGTTTGTATTTGTTTGTCTGCCTTTGCTATTGTGATTTTTGCCGCGTGTCAAATGTTGTAGTGTGATTCATTGAGACATGTGTGATTCGTAATTGTTTTGCAAAGTGCCATTCTAATAAAAATGTATTCTCGGCTGTAGTTATTAACGATTAAAAA
The DNA here is from genome assembly GCA_963966075.1 of Aphodius sticticus. Classification (NCBI taxonomy): domain Eukaryota; kingdom Metazoa; phylum Arthropoda; class Insecta; order Coleoptera; family Scarabaeidae; genus Aphodius; species Aphodius sticticus. The sequence goes on from OZ014509.1 coordinate 25,146,883, forward strand.
TTTGCTTCTGGGGATAGCAGCCAACACGGAAGGGTAATTAAAGCAACACGTACATTTGTTCAATCCCTAAGCTTTCGGCAATGATTTTTGCCTTCTTCAGAGGGTACGCTATAATAACAAACCATCAAAATAAATACACTACCAACAAAACATTTACTTACAACTAGTGGACCTGTAGACCGCCTATTGTGTAGATTAGTGAATAGGTACATCGCAGGAATCGATAGACTGTCTTAAAACTTTTAAGTTGATATAAAGTTGTTTCTATGGACTCATATATACAACAACAAAAATGGCTCAATTAAAAAAATAATCTCTCCCGCAAGTAAAAAAAAATATAATTTGTCGCAATAAATTTGATTTTCTTTTAGGTGTATGGTGTGAAACAAAAGTATAAAAAATATAGTATTCTAATGCAACGTACTAAAATTGCATAAAATGGCATAAAATGTAGTAATTTTAACAAATTTAGCTGACTTTTATTATCAATACAAATTACAACGACAAATCTAACAATTGTTTTTTCAAGTGGCAAAAATGATTTTAATAAAAATGTAAAAAAGTTTTAGACTCCTTGCGGAAGACCCAGATAGCTTTCAATTGGGCAAAATTTGGTGGTGGTATACGTGGGTCCGTAGAGATAACTTTTTATCAACATATAATGTAAATTGTCAATTTGTCAAATTTAACACTAAGTTATTTTTCATATAATGGCATGTTTTTGGCCCAGCAACTACAATCTACTCTTATATAGAGAGCTTTATTGCAAAAAAAAAATATTTTTGATTTGTTTTTTCATTTTAGATTTAAATAAAGATGTTTGCCACTTGAAAAAAAAGCAATTGTTAGATTTTGTTCCCAGTTAATTTACATGGAATACAAAAAAAGCTTTAATTGTTAAAATTACTCAATTTTAAAACCTAAATCTTGTAGTAAAGTAATATTTGTATACTATTATTTCACAACCTATAGTTAAAAATTTTCAACTTGATAAATACTTCAAGCTAACTACAAAAAAAAACAATTCAAAAAAATTAAAAACATTAGGCCTCTGGTGGGAGACCTACTTTTTTTCTTAATTGCGTCAATCTTGTTGATGTTATATGTGGGTTCATAGAGACAACTTAAATCAACTTAAAACTGATTTTCAAAAAGTTGTTTTTATACACCCTGCAGCTTGGTTGGTCACTACTTATACAGATTGGTATTGCAGATTAATAACATTGTAGATATATTGGAGAATCTGTAATACATGTATAATAAGTATTTTTAAATACCTTTTTCTGTTACTATTTAGTTACATTGGTATGATAGCTGGTAAAACTAATAAATAAACAAACCTCTATTAAATTATAGACATACTTTATTGTAACTTCATTATTGTACAAACAAAAGCAAAAATCACCAGTAAAGTGATAATGCAATAAGTATGTAAAACATATGATTGAGGCTAAAAATTAAATTAGTTACTTTACAGAGAATGTTCATATAATATATATTTGTACAACAATTACATCATTGTATAAATATGTATATATTACAGAAAACAATAAAATGAGTAATATATGGAATATTTACAAATTTAAATATTTCTTCGTAACATGTTGGTATTGTTTTTTTTTTCAAGTGACAAACATGATCTTAATAAAAATCTAAAAATAAATAAAAATTGTATATTTGTCAAATTTAACATTAAGTTATTTTTTATATACTGGCATGTTGTTCAGCAACTACAATCTACACTTATAAGCTTTATTGAAAAAAAATATTTTTGATTAATTTTTTTTTTTATATTAAAGATGTTTGTTACTTGAAAAAAGAAATATAATTGTTAGATTTTGTTCCCAGTTAATTTACATGGAATACAAAAAAAAAGCTTTAATTGTTAAAATTACTCAATTTGATGCCAAGTGCAGGAGACCTAAATCTTGCAGTAGAGTAATATTTTTATACTATTATTTCACAATCTATATATAAAAATTTTCAACTTGAAAAATACTTTACCCTTACTACAAAAAAAAAACAATTGAAACAAAATATAAACTTTAGGCTTCTTGTGGGAGACCTATTTTTTTCTTAATTGTGTCAATCTTGTTGATGTTATATGTGGGTTCATAGACAACTTAAATCAACTTAAAACTTTGATTTTCCAAAAAGTTTTTTTTTATACACTTTACTGCTTGGTTGGGAACTACTTATACAGATTGGTATTGTAGATTAATAACATTAGTATTTTTAAGATTAGTATTTTTAAATAACAAATAAGCAATGATAAATAAGTATGTAAAACATATGATTGAGGCTAAAAATTAAATTAGTTCCTTTACATAGACTGTGCATATTAACATATATTTGTAGAACGATTGCACATCATTCTATACATGTGTATACATATGTATATATTACAGAAATCAATAAAATAAGCAAAAAAATGGAGTATTTACAAATTTAAATATTTCTTCGTAACATGTACCTGTTAATTTGAATAGACTCTTTTTCCATAATCGCCCCTGAGAAAACGTTTTGTCAATTTACACGTACCTACGTAGAATCCCACCTTTTAGTCGTAGAAAATGCCACATTTAGCTGGCCGTGTGCAAAAAGGGGTTGAAGTAAATACATTCCAACTAAATCCAAAGTTTGTCCACATTTATAGTTATAGCAATACAGACCTTGATTGGAAATTGTATTCTTTGTAATATGATTGGTGCGTATGTATATGAAATTGAAAATCACATTACGGGTGACCGAGACTTACGATTAGCCGAATCACAAATGTTGATATAACTTTCTTTAAACCAAAATTAGATTCCTTGTTCCTCCAGGCTATTTTTCACATCGCAGATGTTATCCGCAAAAATCAAATTAAAATAAATTCAACTAAATATACAAAAATTAATCTAACCTCAAAATAATATATAATAGTTTAATTCCTTCAAATTCTTGTACTAAATGTTTGATTAGAGGAAAAGTTCTTGTTTATTTTCTTTGGAGTCATCCTCATTTCTGGCATAATGAGCTGATGTTCACGTTCTAGGCTTCTTTCTTGCGCTCTGTCAATTCGCACACTATTTTAATTTCTGCGTTCTTGTAGTTTGTAGGGGCTATGGTATGGTAGAACTGAGTTATATGCCATCTGTGTCTTTCGATATACTTTGACCTGGAAGATGTTTTGTATGTGGGGCTAAATACGTACAATTTATTACTGTACGACAGTTTGTTTACATCCTGAAATTATTAATGAATAAGTAAATGTGTTCTACAAATAATCTGTAATAAACTCACCTTATGCTATGCGTTCGGGTGTTTGTGAAATTTCACCATCAAAATATTAGGTTAGGACGTTAGGTAATAGGTGGTTGTTCTTCACATTGGCGCTGTCCGCAGACCCGACTGGTGTACATGGGTGCCATCTAAGCTATGTCTCAAACTGTAATCAATTAGAGGTAAAGTAGGCGGCCAAATTTAAACAAAAAGCTAATCATCTCTATTAATTTACTTACTGTGTTTTCGTAGCAGATTAACTGCGCGGTGACATTCGCTATTTGTCAAATTTTACCATATCATTCCAATTATGCTTGTATCAAATTGCTTAACTCTGTAGATACCCACTGCAATATGAATAGGTTATGTTATGATGAGGTTATGGTGGTTGCGTTTTTGACACAGACTATATACGTTTCTAGCTCGCAGCCATGACGACGCGGAATAAACAGCTACTGAAATGTTGAGGTCCTTTCACCAAAATCGCTCGCGTTTCGGAAAATTTTGAAGCAAAAACGCCCGAGAGGTCGTTTTTCGTCGATTTCGAAAACTCACGCAACGTAGAATGGTCCATGCGGGGGGACAGTCGCGCTCCGCGCGACTGAAATGCGTTCCCCATTTTTTCCATAAGCAATTAAGAATGGACAATTTGGCAGGTGAAACACCGCTTTAAAATCGTTCAATTGCGTTTACTTAATATAGACTAGTGGACCTGTAGACCGCCTATTGGGTAGATCAGTGAATCGGTACATTGCAGGAATTGTTAGACCGCATATACACTGGCTGTCTTTAAAAAATTCTTTTTTTGCAAAATCAAACTTTCAAGTTGATATAAAGTTGTTTCTATGGATTCATATATACAACCAAAAAAATTGGCTCAACTAAAAAAAAATAGTCTCGCGCAAGTAAAAGAAAATATAATTTGTCGCAATAAATTTGATTTTCTTTTTATTGTTGCTTTTTCTTTTCAAATTGAATAATTTTAAGAATAAGTATGGTGTGAAATAATAGTATAAAAAATATATTATTAAAATATATTAACAAATTTAGCTTATTTTTATAATCAATGCGAATTACGACGACAAAAAACAATTGTTTTTTTTAAGTGACAAACATGATCTCAATAAAAATGTAAAACAAATTTAGACACCGTGTGGTAGACCTAGATTGCTTTCAATTGGGCAAAATTTGTCCATAGAGTCAACTTTTTATCTTATAACTTATATAATGTAAATTTAACATTAAGTTATTTTTTATATAATGGCTTGTTGTTGGTCCAGTAACTACAATCTACTCTTGTATAGAGAGCTTTATTGAAAAGAATATTTGATTTGGTTTTCTTTTAGATCTTATTAAAGATGTTTGTTACTTGAAAAAGAAATAATTGTTACATGGAACACAAAAGAAGCTTCAATTGTTAAAATTACTAAATTTTATGCCAAGTGCAGGAGACCTAAATCTTGCAGTAGAGTATTATTTTTATACTACTGTCACAACCTATAGTTAACTTGAAAACACAACCATAGTTAACTTGAAAAATACTTTACCCTTACCTACTACAAAACAACACAATTGAAAAAAATTATAAACTTTATTCCTTTTCTGAGACTGTTTTTCAATAATCGCCCCTGAGAAAAAGTTTTGTCAATGTACACCTAGGTGTAACCCCACTTTTTAGCCGTAGAAAATGGCACATTTACCTGGCCGTGTGCAAAGACGGGTTGAGATAAATAAACTCTAACTAAATCCAAAGTTTGTCCTCATTTATGGTTATAGCAAAACAGACCTTGATTGAAACCGTCTCTTTGTGATATGAATGGTACGTACGTATGTATATGAAATTGAAAATCTCATGACGGGTTACTGAGACTTACGGTTACCATACGATAAGTGTAGTTCAATAACACTTCTGAATGACCAATGTTGATATAACTTTCTTTAAACGAAAATTAGATTCCGGGTTAGATTCCTTGTTCCTGCAGCTTATTTATCACATCATAGATGTTCCTGTAAAAAACAAATTAAACAAAATTCAACTACATACCTATATACTAAAATGAATAACAATAAATTGTTGAATTCCTTCAAATTCTTCTACTAAATGTTTGAATAGAGGAACAATTCTTGTTTATTTTCTCTGGAATCATCCCCCAGCTGACATAATCGAGTTGATGTTCACATTCTAAGGCTTCTCTCTTGCGCTCTGTCAATTCCCACACTATTTTAACTTTCGCTTTCTTGTAGGGGTTATGGTATGGTAGAACTTGGTTGTATGCCATATGTGTCTTTTGATATCCTTGGACCTGGAAGATCTTTTGTATTTGCGGCTAAATACGTACAAATTAGTCACTGTACGACAGTTTGTTTACATCCTAAAATTATTAATAAATAAGTAAATGTGTACTACAAATAATCTGTAATAAACTCACCTTATTCTATGTATGCGGTTGTTCCTGGAATTTACCGTCAAAATATTAGGTTATGTGGTGTTTCTTGATGTTGGGGCAGTCCGCAGACGCGACTGTTGTACATTGGTGCCATCTAACATATTTCGTCCCAAGCTGAAAGCAATTAGAGGTAAAGTAAACTGCAAAATTTGAATGAAAAGCTAATCATCTCTATTAATTTACTTACTTGTGTTTTCATGCATTCGTACCTAATACAGACAAATGCGAATTAATAATTTGATTAGAGGAAATGTTGTTGTTTATTTTCTTTGGAGTCATCCTCATTTCTGGCATAATGAGCCGATGTTTACGTTCTAGGCTTCTTTCTTGCGCTCTGTCAATTCGCACACTATGTATTTTAATTTCTGCGTTCTTGTAGTTTGTAGGGGCTATGGTATGGTAGAACTGAGTTATATGCCATCTGTGTCTTTCGATATACTTTGACCTGGAAGATGTTTTGTATGTGGGGCTAAATACGTACAATTTATTACTGTACGACAGTTTGTTTACATCCTGAAATTATTAATAAATAAGTAAATGTGTTCTACAAATAATCTGTAATAAACTCACCTTATGCTATGCGTGCGGTTGTGTGTGAAATTTCACCATCAAAATATTAGGTTAGGACGTTAGGTAATAGGTGGTGGTTCTTGACATTGGCGCTGTCCGCAGACCCGACTGATGTACATGGGTGCCATCTAAGCTATGTCTCAAACTGTAATCAATTAGAGGTAAAGTAGGCGGCCAAATTTAAACGAAAAGCTAATCATCTCTATTAATTTACTTACTGTGTTTTCGTAGCAGATTAACTGCGCGGTGACATTCGCTATTTGTCAAATTCTACCAGATCATTCCAATTATGCTTGTATGTATTGAAGGTATTAAGTACGTATACAAATTGCTTAGCTCTGTATAGACACATGCCCACTGCAATGTGAATAGGTTATGTTATGATTAGGTTATGGTGGTTGCGTTTTTGACGTTTCTAGCTCGCAGCCATGACGACGCGACATAAACAGCTGTTGGAATGTTGAGGCTCTTTCACCAAAATCGCTCGGGTTTCGGAAAATTTTGAAGCAAAAACGCCCCAGAGGCCGTTTTTCGTCGATTTCGAAAACTCACGCAACGTAGAATTGTCCATTTAGGGCGAACGTCGCGCTCCGCGCGACTGAAATGCGTTCTCCATTTTTTCCATAAGCAATTAAGAATCGATTTTTTGGCAGGTGAAACACCGATTCAAAATCGTTCAATTGCGTTTACTTAATATAGACTAGTGGACCTGTGGACCGCCTAATGGGTAGATCAGTGAATCGGTACATCGCAGGAATCGTTAGACCGCCTTTTAAAAAAGCCTTTTTTTGCATAATCAAACTTTCAAGTTGATATAAAGTTGTTCCTATGGACCCATACCGGGTGACCCACGCCATAGGTACTCCCGTTTATTCTTTTTGTTTATAAAGCTGGACGAATGAAATTTGGGAAAGTGTTAATAGACAAAAAATGCCATTCTTTGGAATACTCTTGGAGATTAATATGACTACCGGTATTTCCGGAAATGACGTCATCATTGAAATTTTAAATGGCACCCTATATTCTTTGTGTCATGTTTTCAATCAGGATGACATTGACATTGTCATTCTGAACACAAAAACATATCGATCGTCAATTTTTATCACCAAGGCAACGCAAAAATATCTTTTTTGTGTATTAATCTAGGTGTCTATGAATTGGTGAAAATAGTCGAAAATTCTCAAATAAACAATAACTAAATGGATTTTGGCCGACTATGGATTACCTGCGCCCTCTAGCGTGATTTATTTAGTTTTTGACCAGTGGGTCATTTGTTTCACGGGTACCCAATGGCCACACTCTGATTCTCATTGTGTCGGAAAAATGTATTTCCTCGAATAATCACTTACTTCCTTCGAGTAGTCCATTGAGTGACTTTGACGCTGACTATGTATGCTGACTTTGATCATTAGGTCAACATTTTTTTTCGATTTCCTTGCTTCTAACAACATTTGTACGCTACGAATTTCAACAAAATATCAAGTATTTGGTATCTTTGTAATCGGAAAGATATTTTCTATCGAATAATGAGGGTGTGGCCATTGGGTACCCGTGAAACAAATGCCTCACTGGCCAAAAACCAATTAAATCACGCTAGAGGGCGCCAGTAATGCAATGTCGGCCAAAATCGATTTAGTTAGTGTTTATTTGACAATTTTCGACTATTTTCACCAATAGCATAGCCGCCCATTAATACACAAAAAAATTGCGTTGCCATGGTGATAAAAATTGACGATCAATATGTTTTTGTGTTCAGAATGTCATCATGATTGAAAATATCACACAAAGAATATATGGTGCCATTTAAAATTTCAAAGATGACGTCATTTCCGGAAAAACGGGTAGTCATATTATCCTCAAGAGCATCGCAAAGAATGGCATTTTTGTCTATTAACACTTTCCCAAATTACATTCGTCCAGCTTTATAAACAAAAAACAAACGGGAGCACCTATGGTGTGGGTCACCCAGTATATACAGCAAAAAAAAACTGCCTCAACTTAAAAAAAATAGTCTCGCGCAAGTAAAAAAAAATATAATTTGTCGCAATAAATTTGATTTTCTTTTTATTGTTGCTTTTTCTTTTCAAATTGATTAATTTTAAGAATAAGTATGGTGTGAAATAATAGTATAAAAAATATATTATTAAAATATATTAACAAATTTAGCTTATTTTCATAATCAATACAAATTACGACGACAAATCTAACAATCGTTTTTTTTTTCAAGTGACAAACATGATCTCAATAGAAATGTAAAACAAATTTAGACACCGTGTGGAAGAGCTAGATTGCTTTCAATTGGGCAAAATTTGTTAGTGGTATACATGGGTCCATAGAGACCACTTTTTATCAACTTATATAACATTAATTGTATATTTGTCAAATATAACATTAAGTTATTTTTTATATAATGGCATGTTGTTGGTCCAGTAACTATAATCTACGCTTGTATGGAACTTTTTTGAAAAAAATATTTGATTTTTTTTTCTTTTAGATCTTATTAAAGATATTTGTTACTTGAAAAAAGAAATTGTTAGATTTTGTTCCCAGTTTAATTGGAACAGAAAATAAGCTTCAATTGTTAAAATTACTCAATTTTATGTCTATTGCAGGAGACATAAATCTTGCAGTAGAGTAATATTTTTATACTACTGTCACAAACTATAGCTAAAAATTTTCAACTTGAAAAATACTTTACCCTTACTACAAAAAAAAAACAATTGAAAAAAATTATAAACATTATTCCTTTTCTGAGACTGTTCATATAATATATATTTTTAGAACAATTGCACATTATAGTATACATATGTATATATTACAGAAGCCAATAAAATAAGTAAAAAATGGAATATTTACAAACTTAAATATTTCTTCATAACATGTACCTGTTGATTTGAATAGACTCTTTTTCAATAATCGCCCCACGTAGAATCCCACTTTTTAGCCGTAGAAAATGCCACATTTAGCTGGCCGTGTGCAAAGACGGGTTGAGATAAATAATTTCTAACCAAATCCAAAGTTTGTCCTAATTTATGGTTATAGCAAAACAGACCTTGATTGAAACCGTCTCTTTGTAGTATGAATGGTACGTATGTATATGAAATTGAAAATCTCATTACGGGTTACTGAGACTTACGGTTACCCTACGATAAGTCTAGTTCACTTTCGAATCATCATTTGATATAACTTTCTTTAAACCAAAATTAGATTCCTTGTTCCTGCAGCCTATTTATCACATCATAGATGTACCTGTAAAAAAACAAATTAAACAAAATTCAATGACATATATACTGGATCTAACCTCAAAATAATAAATTGTTTCATTCCTTAAAATTCTTCTACTAAATGTTTGGTTAGAGGAACAATTCTTGTTTATTTTCTCTGGAATCATCCCCCATCTGACATAATCGAGTTGATGTTCACATTCTAAGGCTTCTCTCTTGCGCTCTGTCAATTCCCACACTATTTTAACTTTCGCTTTCTTGTAGGGGTTATGGTATGGTAGAACTTGGTTGTATGCCATCTGTCTCTTTTGATATCCTTGGACCTGGAAGATCTTTTGTATTTGCGGCTAAATACGTACAAATTAGTCATTGTACGACAGTTTGTTTACATCCTAAAATTATTAATAAATAACTAATTGTGTACTACAAATAATCTGTAATAAACTCACCTTATTCTATGTGTGCGGTTGTTCCTGCAATTTACCGTCAAAATATTAGGTTATGTGGTGTTTCTTGATGTTGGGGCTGTCCGCAGACGCCCTAAGTGCCATCTAACATATTTCGTCCCAAGCTGAAAGCAATTAAAGTAAACTGCACAATTTGAATGAAAAGCTAATCATCTCTATTAATTTACTTACTTGTGTTTTCATAATATGCAGGCATTATGCAGGAGTACATAGGTATTAACTACGCATTCGTACGTAATACAGACAAATGCGAATTAATAATTAGTACTATATGTACAACATAGGTTATTGGTTTCTTAAAGGGTATTTGTGGGGATAGATTTTGTGCTTTTAGGCCCCCGCAGATAATAACCAACAAATCGCTTAGCTTTGTACTGTTGTACATAGCTAAACTGCAATATGAATAGGTTATGTAGGTTATGGTAGCGTTTTTGACGTTTATAGCCGGTAGCCAATGGCAACACGAATCAAACTGCACTGGAATGTTGAGGTTTGTTCACCAAAATCGATCGCGTTTCGGAAAATTTCGAAGCAAAAACGCCCGAGAGGTCGTTTTTCGTCGATTTCGAAAACTCACGCAACGTAGAATGGTCCATTTAGGGAGACAGTCGCGCTCCGCGCGACTGAAATGCGTTCCCCATTTTTTCCATAAGCAATTAAGAATCGATTTTTTGGCAGGTGAAACACCGATTTAAAAACGTTCAATTGCGTTTACTTAATATAGACTAGTGGGCCTGTGACCGTCTAAATAGGTAGATCAGTGAATAGGTACATCGCAAGAATCGATAGACCGCATATACACTCTCTGTCTTAAAATAAGACTTTTTTGCAAAATCAAACTTTTAAGTTGATATAAAGTTGTTTCTATGGACTCATATATACAACAACAAAAATGGCTCAATTAAAAAAATAATCTCTCCCGCAAGTGAAAAGAAAATATAATTTGTCGCAATAAATTTGATTTCTTTTTGAAGGTTGCTTTATCTTTTCAAGTTGTATAATTTTAACAATACGTATGGTGTGAAACAAAAGTATAAAAAATATAGTATTCTAATGCAACGTACTTAAATTGCATAAAATTTAGTAATTTTAACAAATTTAGCTGACTTTTATTATCAATACAAATTACAACGACAAATCTAACAATTGTTTTTTTTCATGTGGCAAAAATGATTTTAATAAAAATGTAAAAAGTTTTAGACTCCTTGCGGAAGACCCAGATAGCTTTCAATTGGGTAAAATTTGGTGGTGGTATACGTGGGTCCGTAGAGATAACTTTTTATCAACATATAATGTAAATTGTCAATTTGTCAAATTAAACACTAAGTTATTTTTCATATAATGGCATGTTTTTGGCCCAGCAACTACAATCTACTCTTATATAGAGCTTTATTGCAAAAAAAATATTTTTGATTTGTTTTTTTATTTTAGATTTAAATAAAGATGTTTGCCACTTGAAAAAAAGACAATTGTTAGATTTTGTTCCAAGTTAATTTACATGGAATACAAAAAAAAGCTTTAATTGTTAAAATTACTCAATTTTAAAACCTAAATCTTGCAGTAAAGTAATATTTTTATACTATTATTTCACAACCTATAGTTAAAAAATTTCAACTTGATAAATACTTTAAGCTAACTACAAAAAAAAAAACAATTAAAAAAAATTAAAAACAGGCCTCTGGTGGGAGACCTACTTTTTTTCTTAATTGGGTCAATCTTGTTGATGTTATATGTGGGTTCATAGAGACAACTTAAAACTGATTTTCCAAAAAGTTGTTTTTATACACCCTACAGCTTGGTTGGTCACTACTTATACAGATTGGTATTGTAGATTAATAACATTGTAGATATATTGGAGAATCTGTATAATAAGTATTTTTAAATACCTTTTTCTCCTACTATTTAGTTACATTGGTATGATAACTGGTAAAACAAATAAATAAACAAACCTCTATTAAATTATAGACATACTTTATTGTAACTTCATTTGTACAAACAAAAGCAAAAATTACCAGTAAAGTGATAATGAAATAAGTATGAAAAACATATGATTGAGCCTAAAAATTAAATTAGTTACTTTACAGAAAATGTTCTTATAATATATATTTGTACAACAATTACATCAGTGTATAAATATGTATATATTACAGAAAACAATAAAATAAGTAATAAATGGAATATTTACAAATTTAAATATTTCTTCGTAACATGTTGGTATTGTTTTTTTTTTTCAAGTGACAAACATGATCTTAATAAAAATGTAAAAAAAAAATTAGGTCCCTTGCTGAAGACCTAGATTGCTTTCTATTGGGCAAAATTTCTTGATAGTATACATGGGTCCATAGAAACAACTTTTTATCAACTTATATAATGTCAATTGTATATTTGTCAAATTTAACATTAAGTTATTTTTTATATACTGGCAGGTTGTTGGTTCAGCGACTACAATCTACAATTATAAGCTTTATTGAAAAAAAATATTTTTGACTTTTTTTTTTAAATTAAAGATGTTTGTTACTTGAAAAAAAATATAATTGTTAGATTTCGTTCCCAGTTAATTTACATGGAATACAAAAAAAGCTTTAATTGTTAAAATTACTCAATTTTATGCCAAGTGCAGCAGACCTAAATCTTGCAGTACAGTAATATTTTTATACTATTATTTCAAAATCTATATGTAGTTAAAAATTTTCAACTTGAAAAATACTTTACCCTTACTACAAAAAAATACAATTGAAACAAAATATAAACTTTAGGCTTCTTGTGGGAGACCTATTTTTTTCTTAATTGTGTCAATCTTGATGTTATATGTGGGTTCATAGACAACTTAAATCAACTTAAAACGTTGATTTTCCAAAAAGTTTTTTTTATACACTGTACTGCTTGATTGGTCACTACTCATACAGATTGGTATTGTAGAGTAATAACATTAGTATTTTTAAGATTAGTATTTTTAAATAACAAATAAGCAATGATAAATAAGTATGTAAAACATATGATTGAGGTTAAAAATTAAATTAGTTCCTTTACAGAGACTGTGCATATTAACATATATTTGTAGAACGATTGCACATCATTCTATACATGTGTATACATATGTATATATTACAGAAATCAATAAAATAAGCAAAAAAATGGAGTATTTACAAATTTAAATATTTCTTCGTAACATGTACCTGTTAATTTGAATAGACTCTTTTTCCATAATCGCCCCTGAGAAAACGTTTTGTCAATTTACACGTACCTACGTAGAATCTCACCTTTTAGTCGTTGAAAATGCCACATTTAGCTGGCCGTGTGCAAAAAGGGGTTGAAGTAAATACATTCCAACTAAATCCAAAGTTTGTCCACATTTATAGTTATAGCAATACAGACCTTGATTGGAAATTGTATTCTTTGTAATATGATTGGTGCGTATGTATATGAAATTGAAAATCACATTACGGGTGACCGAGACTTACGATTAGCCGAATCACAAATGTTGATATAACTTTCTTTAAACCAAAATTAGATTCCTTGTTCCTCCAGGCTATTTTTCACATCGCAGATGTTATCCGCAAAAATCAAATTAAAATAAATTCAACTAAATATACAAAAATTAATCTAACCTCAAAATAATATAAAATAGTTTAATTCCTTCAAATTCTTGTACTAAATGTTTGATTAGAGGAAAAGTTCTTGTTTATTTTCTTTGGAGTCATCCTCATTTCTGGCATAATGAGCTGATGTTCACGTTCTAGGCTTCTTTCTTGCGCTCTGTCAATTCGCACACTATTTTAATTTCTACGTTCTTGTAGTTTGTAGGGGCTATGGTATGGTAGAACTGAGTTATATGCCATCTGTGTCTTTTGATATACTTTGACCTGGAAGATGTTTTGTATGTGGGGCTAAATACGTACAATTTATTACTGTACGACAGTTTGTTTACATCCTGAAATTATTAATAAATAAGTAAATGTGTTCTACAAATAATCTGTAATAAACTCACCTTATGCTATGCGTTCGGTTGTTTGTGAAATTTCACCATCAAAATATTAGGTTAGGACGTTAGGTAATAGGTGGTTGTTCTTCACATTGGCGCTGTCCGCAGACCCGACTGGTGTACATGGGTGCCATCTAAGCTATGTCTCAAACTGTAATCAATTAGAGGTAAAGTAGGCGGCCAAATTTAAACGAAAAGCTAATCATCTCTATTAATTTACTTACTGTGTTTTCGTAGCAGATTAACTGCGCGGTGACATTCGCTATTTGTCAAATTTTACCAGATCATTCCAATTATGCTTGTATGTATCGGTATTAAGGGTATACCGGTATTAAGTACGTATACAAATTGCTTAGTTCTGTACTCTGTAGATACCCACTGCAATGTGAATAGGTTATGTTATGATGAGGTGGTTGCGTTTTTGACGTTTCTAGCTCGCAGCCATGACGACGCGGAATAAACAGCTACTGAAATGTTGAGGTCCTTTCACCAAAATCGCTCGAGTTTCGGAAAATTTTGAAGCAAAAACGCCCGAGAGGTCGTTTTTCGTCGATTTCGAAAACTCACGCAACGTAGAATGGTCCATGCGGGGGGACAGTCGCGCTCCGCGCGACTGAAATACCTTCCCCATTTTTTCCATAAGCAATCAAGAATGGACTTTCTGGCAGGTGAAACACCGATTTAAAATCGTTCAATTGCGTTTACTTAATATAGACTAGTGGACCTGTGGACCGCCTAATGGGTAGATCAGTGAATCGGTACATCGCAGGAATCGTTAGACCGCCTTTTAAAAAAGCCTTTTTTTGCATAATCAAACTTTCAAGTTGATATAAAGTTGTTCCTATGGACCCATACCGGGTGACCCACGCCATAGGTACTCCCGTTTATTCTTTTTGTTTATAAAGCTGGACGAATGAAATTTGGGAAAGTGTTAATAGACAAAAAATGCCATTCTTTGGAATACTCTTGGAGATTAATATGACTACCGGTATTTCCGGAAATGACGTCATCATTGAAATTTTAAATGGCACCCTATATTCTTTGTGTCATGTTTTCAATCAGGATGACATTGACATTGTCATTCTGAACACAAAAACATATCGATCGTCAATTTTTATCACCAAGGCAACGCAAAAATATCTTTTTTGTGTATTAATCTAGGGGTCTATGAATTGGTGAAAATAGTCGAAAATTCTCAAATAAACAATAACTAAATGGATTTTGGCCGACTATGGATTACCTGCGCCCTCTAGCGTGATTTATTTAGTTTTTGACCAGTGGGTCATTTGTTTCACGGGTACCCAATGGCCACACTCTGATTCTCATTGTGTCGGAAAAATGTATTTCCTCGAATAATCACTTACTTCCTTCGAGTAGTCCATTGAGTGACTTTGACGCTGACTATGTATGCTGACTTTGATCATTAGGTCAACATTTTTTTTCGATTTCCTTGCTTCTAACAACATTTGTACGCTACGAATTTCAACAAAATATCAAGTATTTGGTATCTTTGTAATCGGAAAGATATTTTCTATCGAATAATGAGGGTGTGGCCATTGGGTACCCGTGAAACAAATGCCTCACTGGCCAAAAACCAATTAAATCACGCTAGAGGGCGCCAGTAATGCAATGTCGGCCAAAATCGATTTAGTTAGTGTTTATTTGACAATTTTCGACTATTTTCACCAATAGCATAGCCGCCCATTAATACACAAAAAAATTGCGTTGCCATGGTGATAAAAATTGACGATCAATATGTTTTTGTGTTCAGAATGTCATCATGATTGAAAATATCACACAAAGAATATAGGGTGCCATTTAAAATTTCAAAGATGACGTCATTTCCGGAAAAACGGGTAGTCATATTATCCTCAAGAGCATCGCAAAGAATGGCATTTTTGTCTATTAACACTTTCCCAAATTACATTCGTCCAGCTTTATAAACAAAAAACAAACGGGAGCACCTATGGCGTGGGTCACCCAGTATATACAGCAAAAAAAAAACTGCCTCAACTTAAAAAAAATAGTCTCGCGCAAGTAAAAAAAAATATAATTTGTCGCAATAAATTTGATTTTCTTTTTATTGTTGCTTTTTCTTTTCAAATTGATTAATTTTAAGAATAAGTATGGTGTGAAATAATAGTATAAAAAATATATTATTAAAATATATTAACAAATTTAGCTTATTTTCATAATCAATACAAATTACGACGACAAATCTAACAATCGTTTTTTTTTTCAAGTGACAAACATGATCTCAATAGAAATGTAAAACAAATTTAGACACCGTGTGGAAGAGCTAGATTGCTTTCAATTGGGCAAAATTTGTTAGTGGTATACATGGGTCCATAGAGACCACTTTTTATCAACTTATATAACATTAATTGTATATTTGTCAAATATAACATTAAGTTATTTTTTATATAATGGCATGTTGTTGGTCCAGTAACTATAATCTACGCTTGTACGGAACTTTTTTGAAAAAAATATTTGATTTTTTTTTCTTTTAGATCTTATTAAAGATATTTGTTACTTGAAAAAAGAAATTGTTAGATTTTGTTCCCAGTTTAATTGGAACAGAAAATAAGCTTCAATTGTTAAAATTACTCAATTTTATGTCTATTGCAGGAGACATAAATCTTGCAGTAGAGTAATATTTTTATACTACTGTCACAAACTATAGCTAAAAATTTTCAACTTGAAAAATACTTTACCCTTACTACAAAAAAAAAACAATTGAAAAAAATTATAAACATTATTCCTTTTCTGAGACTGTTCATATAATATATATTTTTAGAACAATTGCACATTATAGTATACATATGTATATATTACAGAAGCCAATAAAATAAGTAAAAAATGGAATATTTACAAACTTAAATATTTCTTCATAACATGTACCTGTTGATTTGAATAGACTCTTTTTCAATAATCGCCCCACGTAGAATCCCACTTTTTAGCCGTAGAAAATGCCACATTTAGCTGGCCGTGTGCAAAGACGGGTTGAGATAAATAAATTCTAACCAAATCCAAAGTTTGTCCTAATTTATGGTTATAGCAAAACAGACCTTGATTGAAACCGTCTCTTTGTAGTATGAATGGTACGTATGTATATGAAATTGAAAATCTCATTACGGGTTACTGAGACTTACGGTTACCCTACGATAAGTCTAGTTCACTTTCGAATCATCATTTGATATAACTTTCTTTAAACCAAAATTAGATTCCTTGTTCCTGCAGCCTATTTATCACATCATAGATGTACCTGTAAAAAAACAAATTAAACAAAATTCAATGACATATATACTGGATCTAACCTCAAAATAATAAATTGTTTCATTCCTTAAAATTCTTCTACTAAATGTTTGGTTAGAGGAACAATTCTTGTTTATTTTCTCTGGAATCATCCCCCATCTGACATAATCGAGTTGATGTTCACATTCTAAGGCTTCTCTCTTGCGCTCTGTCAATTCCCACACTATTTTAACTTTCGCTTTCTTGTAGGGGTTATGGTATGGTAGAACTTGGTTGTATGCCATCTGTCTCTTTTGATATCCTTGGACCTGGAAGATCTTTTGTATTTGCGGCTAAATACGTACAAATTAGTCATTGTACGACAGTTTGTTTACATCCTAAAATTATTAATAAATAACTAATTGTGTACTACAAATAATCTGTAATAAACTCACCTTATTCTATGTGTGCGGTTGTTCCTGCAATTTACCGTCAAAATATTAGGTTATGTGGTGTTTCTTGATGTTGGGGCTGTCCGCAGACGCCCTAAGTGCCATCTAACATATTTCGTCCCAAGCTGAAAGCAATTAAAGTAAACTGCACAATTTGAATGAAAAGCTAATCATCTCTATTAATTTACTTACTTGTGTTTTCATAATATGCAGGCATTATGCAGGAGTACATAGGTATCAACTACGCATTCGTACGTAATACAGACAAATGCGAATTAATAATTAGTACTATATGTACAACATAGGTTATTGGTTTCTTAAAGGGTATTTGTGGGGATAGATTTTGTGCTTTTAGGCCCCCGCAGATAATAACCAACAAATCGCTTAGCTTTGTACTGTTGTACATAGCTAAACTGCAATATGAATAGGTTATGTAGGTTATGGTAGCGTTTTTGACGTTTATAGCCGGTAGCCAATGGCAACACGAATCAAACTGCACTGGAATGTTGAGGTTTGTTCACCAAAATCGATCGCGTTTTGGAAAATTTTTAAGCAAAAACGCCCGAGAGGCCGTTTTTCGTCGATTTCGAAAACTCACGCAACGTAGAATGGTCCATGTAGGGCGACAGTCGCGCTCCGCGCGACTGTAATGTCTTCTCCATTTTTTCCATAAGCAATTAAGAATGGACATTCTGGCAGGTGAAACACCGATTTAAAATCGTTCAATTGCGTTTACTTAATATAGACTAGTGGACCTGTAGACCGCCTATTGGGTAGATCAGTGAATCGGTACATCGCAGAAATCGATAGACCACCTATACACTGGCTGTCTTAAAAATCTAACTTTCAAGTTGATATAGAGTTGTTTCTATGGACTCATATATACAACCAAAAAGAAATTGGCGTATTAAAAAAATAGTCTTCCGCAAGTGACAATAATATAATTTGTCGCAATAAATTTTATTTTTTGTAAGAGACAAACTTTATCACCTCTGAGAAAATGTTTTGTCAATTTATATTATAGCTATGTTTCCCACATTTGGACTATGTTTCAACAATGTTTCCTGAAAATTTCATAATTTCATTGTTGTGTGGTCAAGAATGCCAATAATATTTTGACAACAGGTCTCGTTGGTAATAATATCTCCGCCGTTTTTTAATATTTTTAATGTCATCAAAAAGAGCATATTTTATGTATGTTGCCCTATTAGTTTTTGAAATTTTATTCAACTAAAAAAAAAAACAAAATCTTATTTTAATAATTTCAAACCATTCAAGACATTTAGTCATAGAATATATCCTTTATAATTTTTATTATACATGCAATAGGATTTTTTATATATCATATTCTGTCATGTGTTGATTGCCATTGATGATACCACTGTTGAATGATGAAGCTTTGGATTCTTTAGTACATAGACATAATTAAGTTTAAGGAAAAATATTTTGAAAAACAATTGGGAGAAATCCATTCAACTTCAAAAGTGAATAATGTATAATGTTACCATTAGGTAGTTCTATTATTGTTTTGATATATTGGACAAAAACTATACAGCCAAGCGCTCACTTTTTAAACAGAAATAAATGGTAAAATATTAAATTTATATACCAGTACCTTTCCTCCTTCGTAACACAAATGGAAAATAAAATGTACCCTTGCCTGTCAAGCAAAAGCACAATAAAAGATTGTGAAAATATTTAATTTAAAATTTATTTGTGTCTATAAACCAAAAACTCAAAAAGAAATATCAAAATTTAAACAAAAAAATGGTTGAACAATTTATAATTAAATAGTATCATTTAAAACACAATATTCATATTTAAATTTTAAAACAAAGTTGGATGATTCAATGCATGATTTTCACTTCAGTTAACAAATGGATTGGATAGAAATCGGAATGATGTTCCAGTGCTAATACAATAGGTACGTAATACCCAAAACTTTTGAACCGAACTAATAAAATTTTTAATATAATTAATATTACCTAATCTCGAGTTGATTAAAAGCTTTTTAACATAGTAAATTGTTTAAGTTTTTTTGCCTGCACCTCGCTGCCAAAAAAATGCATTTGGTTACTGTGGCCACATGAGCTAAATAAATATTTACAGGCAAATATAACATTATGATGTCGGCTATGGCCAACCACATTAAAATTTACATGTTGTCTGGCAACTTCGGGCCAATATAAGAGGCCAGCAAAAGAAGGTAGAGAATACGTCACTTAATATGCCCGTTTAAATTTATATGAATTCATAGAAATTAGAAGGCTTGCTGACATGACCCATCTCCAACCTAAAACTATTATTTTTTATACACTCACATAAAACGATGAATTCCATATCAGTTGAGTTCATGTTGCAAACTGAGTGACGTATGCTTATAAGTTACCAGACAACCTGTCTATTTTTAGTAACCTTGCGTCATAGCCAAATCTAATCAACCGGTACTCCCTTGGAAACGCTAACTTTTGGGTCGAGTTTTTACTTAAATAAATAATTGTTTACTTTGTTATGGTACGTTGTCTGCGCAAAGCAACTCGGTGTTATTAAGACCGAAAGACCTGCATCCATTTCCACTGCGTGTGTGCATTTCATCATACCACGTTACCTGCAAATATTTTAAATTAACAAAAGCTACATGTTCTAAACTCAAAAATTACCTCCATGTTTACAACAAATTGATGAATTCCATAGAATTGTTTTACTGTATTTTTGTTTAATCTGGAGAAACCATTCGAAAGAACCACGGGCAGTTGAAAGTGGGTGATACTGTTCGCAACAAAATCTTGCTGGGGACCATATTCCGAGCCATAGGAGGCTTTTTTCAGGCGCCTCTATCAATTCCACACCCTATTGATCTTCTACTACTTCTTGGTCTTGCACACAGGTCTTGCAGTTAACTTTGTATTGTGTTCATTCTAAATGATGCATAATTATAGGTTATGTGACGATATTTCACGCCCGCTAGGGGCGCTAGTAGCAGAAATATCTTGTGGTGCCATCTAATATATAATCTCTCAAGCTGTAAAAATTAGGGGAAAGCAAACGGACAATTTTAAACTAATTATGCTAATTTATATTAATTTACTTACAGTTGTATTCGTATTAGGTTAAAATAGGTTCTAACTGCGCGGTGCTTTCACGTTTGGTTTGAGACGCGAACATTTCGCAAATAACATTCATTAGATCGATACATATATAATTCTTCGAACAAATATTAACGCAAAGGCAAATAATTACGAATTAATAATTATTATTATACGTACAACATGGTTATAGGTTTATCAAAGATTATTTGTGGATACGGACTACGGAGTTTGTGCATTTAGGCCCCCGCAGATAATGCAATCGCTTAGCTTTGTACATACCAATGTGAATAGGTTATGGTTGTGTTTTTGACGTTTCTAGCTCGCAGCCATGACGACGGGAAATAAACAGCTACTGAAATGTTGAGGTCCTTTCACCAAAATCGCTCGCGTTTCGGAAAATTTTGAAGCAAAAACGCCCGAGAGGTCGTTTTTCGTCGATTTCGAAAACTCACGCAACGTAGAATGGTCCATTTAGGGGGACAGTCGCGCTCCGCGCGACTGAAATACCTTCCCCATTTTTTCCATAAGCAATTAAGAATGGATTTTTTGGCAGGTGAAACACCGATTTAAAATCGTTCAATTGCGTTTACTTAATATAGACTAGACGCGAGTAGGCAGCTACAGGACGGTATGACATTTCACAAAAAATAATACAAGGACGGCTACTTCTCTTTGACAGTAGAATACAAAACTACATACAAACACACATTGGGTGATTGTGTTAGCCGGCATTGCAGTTTCCATCGTCTGGTTTGTTTACATTGTGGATAGTTGAATAGATCTGACAGCCTGACTAACTTGACCAATGATTACGTTGTTTGTTACGTTTGTGCTTTGTTGCTGGACTTCCTGTGTTTTTAGTTTCATGTTTTTCTCAGTGGTGAGTTGGACTAGAATGTAAAAGAAGACCCTGAGGCAACCTGTGGAGTTTTTTTATGTAATTTAATTTTTTACCGCTTATTTTAGTGTGTTTTGTTGTAAGTAAATGTTTTGTTGGTACTGTATTTATTTTGATGGTTTGTTATTATAGCGTACCCTCTGAAGAAGGCAAAAATCACTGCCGAAAGCTTATGGATTGAACAAATGTACGTGTTGTTTTAATTACCCTTCCGTGTTGGCTGCTATCCCCAGAAGCAAATTTTTAATTGCCATTCTAATGTATTATTTTAGTCCCTGATGAAGCCGAAAATAATCGGCGAAATATTGGATTAATAACTAAGGTAAAATGGACATTTCATGAACATTTGGGGATCTTTATACCCAATAAACTATTGTTATTTCGATATATTTACACAAAAATTATACAGAATGTAAAAAATAAGCCGTACGAATTGGTCCAACCGTTTACGTGCAGGTCCATTCGGGAAAGTGTATTTTTTTCCCTTTTATGCGTACTTTATAATGACATTTCTTTCTTTGACTCGTATAATAGAGTCAATAGAGTATAATAGAATCACATTTGTCTGTTATAGGTTCGTGGAATCAACAATAATTCGCTAAATTATGTAGGTATGTGATCTTGCTTTTGACAGCTTACATAAACAATCAAGAGAAGCATAGCTAAATTTGATGTGACATTTATATGTGATAATAATAACCCATGTCTTGAACAACACCCATACAAAATGATTTCTTCAAATTAAATACATACCTATGTAGGTAGGTATCTTTTTTTCATTCTACAATATACTGTTTTTTCCGAGTAGAGTACAGAACTTTCAGCTTCCCAGTCTCTAGGAGAAAGTAGTAGCTAATCCGTAATCAATAAGTAGTGATCATAGAATACCTTTAATTAATCATTAATAGCATCGATTAATTCTATTTATTTCCTTTATCGGTATTTTATTTCTAATAAATAAAACAAATTGGGTTCTTACTTTCACATTTTCATATTCCGTACTTATTCTTAGCAACAATCATAGAACACAGGTTGTCCCATTTCTATTTAGAAAATAGAAGCCATTCCGAGTAGAAAGTTAGATATGGACTTTTTGGTTTCTCATTTAAAAAAATTACAGCAGTTTGAAAGATTGACAAGATAAATAAAGAAAAAATTTTAAATCAAATACCAAAACAAAAAATAAAGAACGACGTACATTTTTAAAAAAAAATAATAAAAAGTAAATAAGTAAAAAAAAATAACTGAAAAATCGAATAAATTTATTCGAACCTTTTTACTGGTTATTTGTTTTATTTCTAAAATCTGTAAATGTAAATCTGAATTTCAAATAAGGTTGTTTAACAATAGAAAAACGTCGGCCTCTATTGTTAAAATCTGTCATTATTATAGTAATTAGTCATTATTAATATGTACCACTGTTTATGATTATTATTGTTAGCCCTTGAGGATGCATAAGATTGTGGGCGAAACGTCGTCGTTGTTTTGGATTAGATAGAAAATTAAACAAGTTTACTGGTAGGAGCGTTTTATTGTTTTGAACTAAAAAAATTTACACAGTCACAATTTACTTGAGGAATAAACATTATTAATGCAGTTAAAAGAAACTATGGTACGAAAAAGTAACTATATGTTCCATTCTGTTTCGTATTTAATCAAACCAGCCAACATATAAATAAAGAAAATCAACAGAAGAAACAAAAGGTGCGGATTTATTGTAAAATCGTAAATGGCGAAAAGTTTTCAGGTACAGCTTTTAGTTTTGCCCTGCCCTTTTGCCACGATATTAGTTTGCAAAATAATGTTGGAGTTGGTAGCTGAAAAAATTAAATAATGCATTCTTTTGATTGAGCATACTGCTTTATGATTTGCGGACCACCTTAAGCCCAAAACATGAATACAATATGTAAGTAGTTTATAAATAAGTTTCATCAATAAGATGCATATTTTTTAAAATTTTTCAATGCCCCACCAAATTAATTATTAAGGGTAGCTAAAATATTTGTTAATAATGACAATGGCATTCAACAAAGCAATGATCTATTTATCATAATCTCTACAATTTCTCTGATTCACTCAACTTTGTCAATTCTTCACTCTTCTTCCAAACAGCTCTTCTAAACACTACATCTTTGGCTTTCTCATAATAAGGTATTGGCCTACAATTCCCAAAGAATTCTCCGTGATGATTTTCAATATTTTTAGCGACAGCACAGTATATTTGACATTGGGCACCTTCTTGTTGTGTCCAGAAATAGAACGACCTGAGCGTAGTGAAGATACTCTTAATAAGTCCAGGAAGATTTCTTGTAAGGTCTGTAATAGTCGCACCAGGATGGGATGCGAAAACTGAAACTCCAGTTCCATCTAAATTTCTAGCTAATTCGAGATTAAAAACTAGATTGCAGAGTTTCGTATTGTTGTACACCATGTTCTTAGCATGCGATTCAGAACCTTTTGGAAATTCGTTCAAAGTTTCTGCTGTAATATTTGCGAATTTTGCAAAATATGACGATACATTCACAATCCGGCTTGGGGCAGATTTCTTCAACTTATCTGAAATAATGGTTTTAGAAATTCACTCACCGAAGTTATTATCGTTAATATTTACCTATCAACAAATGTGTGAGCAAAAATGGGCCAAAATAATTCGTTTGCATTAAAATCTGGCAACCGTCTTCGGTTTTTTCATTTTCTAAGTACGCAGCTCCTGCATTATTAACCAAAATGTCTAACCGTTCTTCATTTTCGTTGATATCGTTGCAAAACTCTCGTATAGACTTAAACGATTGGGTATCAACCAACTTGACGACTACATTGATATTTCCTGTAATTTGTACAATTTTATCTCTTGCTTCATCTGCTCTTTGTTTGCTCCTACAGGCTAGTATAACTCTTGCACCTCGCATAGCAAGATCTACAGCAGTTTCATAACCAACTCCTAAAAAAGAAAAGTGATTGATTTCTCAAATTTTTGTTAACATGTTAAAAATTCCCAAACAAGTAGGGAATTCATAATCAACATGAACCGGTAATATATACAGGATGTTGGAGTTCAAGGAAACGCATGGGAATCACGTTTATTTTAAGTTCCAAAAGGTGATAAGTTTTATGCTGATCAAATTTTCCAAATGTTAATTTAACTTAAAGTTTTTAGTTGGAAGATGATAATTAATTAAAAACTTTTGAAATTTTAAATTTCCTTTGTTAATATCTAACTCAAAAGCCAGTGGGTACCGAAAAAACTCCACTAAACGCGATCTCTTGTGTATTGCTCCTTTATTTTCAATCGCAATCACTTATGTTATCTCTTCAAATGATATGTTAAAGCTGCTTTTACATTAAAATTTAAATGAGGCGTCCACCACTACATCTTTTTTGCCTCTCATCTTCCTATTATTGCTAATATTACTGTGATAAACATATCTTCACAGCAAAAATATATCACAAAATGGGAGTAAGTAATAACAAAAAGTAAGAACCTTTGTTGGCTCCGCTATTAAGAGATCTACAACTTTGAAATCTGTAGATTTTTTTTTCACACGTGACATTACAATCGATTATTTGATTTTTTTAACGGGGTACTTACATGTATAGAAACCTACGCAAACATATCTAAACGTTTAAAAGTACTTTCAATTTAAGAAAACACACAAAAATCATCATTTTCAAAATTTATTCTGTCAAGTTAGTACACAATATGAAAGAATACTTTTTGTAGCGTCATGTTGGCCCCAACTTATATTTTTATTAGAATGGTTTGGTAATCGGTAGGAAAGATTAGGGATTCTACTTTCGACGTTTTGGAATACTTAGTTTGACTGCAGACAAATATAAAAGTTTAGTACATAATAACCTAGTTTATTATTTTACCAACGCAAACTTGCACTAATAACTTTGTTTTGAGATAAATTGTATGTATTCCTTCACAAACCGATCGTATGGTTTGACCGCTAATGCTAATCAATATCTAAGTTTGAGATATGGTAAATATTCAACTAGTGTAGTGTAGTTTTCGATAAATAGAAACCGAATATTTCTTCATAAATCCTTAGGGAGGATTAAAGAGTCCAGCCTTGATGTTTGGAAGTAATTAGTTTGACCATAAATAAATATGTACAAAACTATCCTATAAATATGTACAAAACTAAGCTATGTACAAAACATTTATATTTATTTGCGGTGAAAGAAAAAGTACGTTTATCGCAAAACAAAAGCGTTAGCGCAACTTTTCACAGTTTACCTTAAAAGTGAGGTTATGTTATAAACTTATTTATTTACTTGCGGTAAAACTAATTACTCCCAAACATCATAAGTGGACTTTTTCATCCTCCCTAATGATTTTATGATGATTATACATCACTTGACATACAACTTGAACTATAAAACATGTTTGCATCAAACTGGTTATGGTCGCAAAAAGAATTAATTACAAATACTTCTGAATGCATTTTAATATATTTAAATTAATTACGTTGTTTGTCTCAATTTAATGTTGTCTCTATTTTCACACCACTTGGCGGTAAGAGCTACTAATGTCATTATTGGGCCGTATCATTTGAAAATTATGCTGAAAATACATTGGCAATAAATTTTAAACGCTCTCAAGGCGTGAGAAGCATAATGATCTTTTTAATGCTTAAACCTGATTGAATAGAATACGGACTTGAAATGACGAGGATAACGATTCAAGGAAAGGGATATGTATCTATAGGACTAATTTACGATTCGAAATAAAAAAGGCCAAACAGTTACTAATCATGTTTAGTTTGATCTAGTTTTGAAAACTGCAGATTACATGTTGAAAACGAACTAAACTAATTAATAACATACCTGCGTTTGCTCCCGTAACAATTGCAGTTTTTCCAATTAAACAAGTGAAACTGTTGTTCCATTTTGTGTTCAGTTTAATGTAAACTTTCACGACAACCGCAATAAAGGCGAGAGTCAGTCCAATGCACGTGCACGTTCCCATTATCGCTCAAAAACTACCAGTTATATCACTGTTGATAGTTCAGTTTTATCACAGTGCATATTCTAGATTACAATTTAGCATCGCTAAATGTTTGGATAAGTAAATAATTCGATTTTGGAGCACTTGTGTGCGACATAACCTAACAACACTGTATAGTAATCGTGTACTACGCCACTTCAAAGTCATCATTCTAAATTTAAACAATTCCGTTCTGTGTTATTTAATGTTTGTAATGAACACATGTATCAATGAGACTGCACCTTTTGCGAGTTAAATAATTAGGTATTACAATGCTGATCTACGATATCTTTATAAGATATCTTTATAGTAGTTAATTGTTTAAATTATGTTTCATGAGCAATATGACGCAATAAGAAACTTGTTTACAGTTTTATTTAATGTGTTCATTAATGAACACTACTGAGGTAAATACTAAAAAGAACTCTATAACAGTAATTGAAAAGTTTTAATAAATAACTTAAGCTCAGCAGTAAAAACACACGAATAATGAACATGAGTGATGGTGGACATGAGTGATGGCGTGTTGAGAAAAGAGAAACAGGTTGTATGCAGTGCTTATTTTAAATTAAAATAAAAATTAAAGCTGGGACCAGGATTCGAACGTAATACATACGTTTGTATTGCGGATTGTTTTCGGTTGTAATTACATAGTATTAGCCCAAGCCCCAAACCAATTTTTAGTTTCGGCCAACTATTTCAGGAACTCAAAGGAAAGGAATATATCTCGCTTATTAGTGGAGATAGAGCCTATGTTTAAATTTGGCAAAGTTTTGTATTTTTGTACTGATCAATTATCTGAAAAGAAATTTTAGCTATCTTTTTTCATTTTAAATATATCCGCAAAAAACTGAAATGTCAAGATATCGTTTTTAATTTTTAATTCAAACCCAACATTTGAAACAAAAACATTCTACAGCGACTTTTTAACAAGAAATGCAGTGTTATTTTTTAATTTGAAATAACATCAAAGATGGCGGCGTAACCATCGCCAACATTTGTTTTTCTTATGGGCGCCATATTGAATTTTGGCATTTTCCGATAGTCGTGTTTTTTCTCATTTCCGCAATGTATAGCATGTTGGCATTATTTTTTAAAACAATGGATTAATAATAAAAAACTGGTGCTTGGCTACAGACCGCCGGCGCCGGACTGACCTTTGGATTAAAAACATTCAAATTGTAAAACAAGTAAGTTTATACAACAAAAAGCTTATTTTTTAAGTAAATCTTCAAATTTGTCGCCATTTTCTTGAAGGCATAAAACTGAGCCAGCTTTTCGACATGTTATGCTCTTGTAACTGTTCTTTACGGAATAGCATTGACCGCATTTGTTATTCGATCCCGTAGATCCTCGATATTTCTGCGAGTATCGTGATAAATTTCGTCGTTCACAGTTCCCCATAGAAAATAGTCCAGAGGACTTAAATCAGGGGATCTAGCAGGACATTCCACCACCCCACCATTACCAATTTATGTCGTACAACTGCAAAGTTTGACTTGTGTGGGGTTTGTACGGTTTCAATTTCTTTGTTCGTAATGCTCTCCAAACACGTGTTTGCGGCTATTCCAAAGTAGAGGCTACTTCCCGCGTAGAAATCCGAGGATCGTCATTTATCTAAAAACCAGTAGTTGAAGCATTGCAAATTATGGTAATCTAACGTTTACCATTTCCAAAATATCTCTTTGATCGTTTTCAACATTTCCATGAGGATTATAAGAATTGCGGGGTTTAATAAACGATCTATGGCCCACTAAATTTCTGCCCAATGTTAGGAATATTGTACGATTGGACATTTCTATGAGAACAATAATAAACCCTTATCATATCACGCTTTTCGTTATTGGTAAACGGCATTTTACATCCACGATCAACCACAATTAAGGTTTATTTGGTTAAATGGCAAACCCAACGCTGAGCGCGCCGCTTGATCCAAGTGCATTTTATTGACGTTGCTTGGCAACGAGTCCGACGGTTTGTAACCAAGGTTAGGTACCTGAAATGAGAAAAGACACGACTATCGGAAAATGCCAAGATTCAACATGGCGCCCATAAGAAAAACAAATGTTGGCCATGGCTATGCCGCCCTCTTTGATGTTATTTCAAATTAAAAAATGACACTGTATTCCTTGTTAAAAAGTAGCTGTAAAATGTTTTTGTTTCAAATGTTTTGAATAACAAATTAAAAACGATACGTTAACATTTCAGTTTTTTGCGGATATCTTCAAAATGAAAAACGATAACTTAAATTTCTTTTCAGATAATTGACCAACACAAAAATACGAAACTTTGCCAAATTTAAACACAGGCTCTATCTCCACTAATAACACATACCGACAACACATACCGTAAGAACACATTGCTCAAATTCACATACAGACCAGATCCTTAACATCATGCACATCAACGTACAAAGCTTGCTAAATAAAATTGAAGCGATAGAGCTGATTGCACAATCAAACAATATACAAATCCTATGCATTAATGAACACTGGCTGACCAACCACAATAAATACGCGTTCAATATCGAATCTTATATGCAGATCAGCTGTTATGTACGAACCATTCATCAACACGGATGAGTTTGTATATATGTGAATCGTAATATTAAATGCACAGAAATGAATATAACCTCATTGTCGATAGAAATGGAATGCGAAATATGAGGCACTTACCTACCAGACCAGGAAATTATTATCATTTCAGTTTACAGACCTCCAACTGCACTCCTAAAAATCTTCCTCAACAATTTGGAAACAGTCATGACTAATTTAATACTCCAACACAACCGCAGCTCCAACATTTTTGTAGCGGGAGAGTTTAATGTCGACCTGTCCAAGGACAACACGGAAGTAAATGAATTCAGAAATACCGAAGTATGGGACTAAAACCGACAATAACATGATATACAAGAGAAACCGCCACATCAAAGACGCAAATCGATAACATATACACAAATGCGACGCAATACAACGCCTCAATCCTGAAATGTGGTATCTCGGATCATCATGGGATCACCCTTGCTCTCCCGATCTTCCAAAACCACCCAACGCTATTACAAAGATGATAGCAAGACACATCACTACAGAGGGTATTCAATTTAAGAAGTCATTGGTGGAAGAAAACTGGAACAGCTTGACCAACGAAGATGGAGCTGAGAACAAACTAAATACTTTCATGGAAAAATACTTGCAACTCACCAACGACGCAACTGTCCAATAAATACAAAACAACCATCTCCAACCGACCTCAATACATTTTTTACCTCTGTTTCAAATCCACTCAATTCCCACCGAATGTCTGGTACCACAACAGCGACTCCATAGCAAAAATCCATGTGTCTTTTTGCAACAACATCTAGGGAGGTGAGTGAAATCATACGGAACCTGAAATCTAAGACATCATGCGACGTACACCATCTCAACACCAAAATTTTGAAATATGGGGCTGATTGTATCTGTGAACCTCTAGCAGATACCATAAACTGCTGTTTCAAGGAAGGCATATTTCCACGTGCACTGAAGATGGCAAAAATAATACCGATTTATAAAAGGGAGACCCGTTGAGTTGCGCAAACTACAGACCGATCGCAATCCTGCCTGTCTTCTCGAAGGTGCTAGAATCGGCAATTTTGAACAGACTTTCAATAAATTTGGAAAAGTCCCATATACTAACACCAAAACAGTTTGGATTTCGGAAAAGTCGTTCCACAGTTGACGCTGTCAGACCCCTCCTTGAATTTGTGTGGGAAGCTATGGAAGAGGGAGGAGAGGCGTGCGCAACTCTATGTGACCTGTCGAAGGCATTTGACAACATATAACACAGCATCCTACTAGGGAAAATTGAGCAGTATGGAATTAGAGGAAACGCATTACAATTCATCCAATCATATCTCAGCGACAGACACCAAGCAGTATTTATACATGGACAGAGCAGCAACTTTCTACCATTACAACGAGGAGTAGCCCAGAGCTCCTTAGTTGGTCCATTACTCTTCAGCTTATAAATCAATGATCTACCCGTGAACCTAGCTGGTGAATGCGTGATGTATGCACACGATACGACTCTACTTAGTAGCGACTTGGACCCCATCTCCCTCAAGCAAAAAGCAGCACTGGCCATGCAAGAGGCAGAAAGGTGTTTTACTGAAAAAATCCAGTTGAATACTGACAAAACCGAGATTATTACCTTTACGACCAGTAGAAATACAGAGCACATAGCATCAGTGAAGCTAATAGGTATCACATTAGATACTCGACTCACATGGAAGGACCACACTCAAGTATTAGCATACCAACTCTCAACTGCTACCTATGCCATCCTCAGAATGCGACAAACAGTAGGACAATCTGCGGCGCTCATGGCCTACCACGCTCTGTTTCATAGTAGGATGTGCTATGGACTACGTCTTTGGGGTGCATCTAGCCATGCAGCGATGATCTTTACGCTTCAAAAGAAAGTCATCAGGATAATTGAACAAGCGGAGCCAATCACACATTGTCGGCCACTTTTCCAAAAGTATAAAATCCTAACTACCGCTGGGGCATATCTATACCAACAACTTTCCAAGGCGAGAGAAGAACTCCTAACTCTCCGTACCAGATGTGAAGACACAGGACGCGTACTGAGAACAGGGGAGCATATCTCAATCCCACACCGCCGTACAAAAGCAACATCAAACAAGCATATTCATCACGACCTCTGTAATAAGTTGATATTTGGCGCGAACGAGAGCGTGCATATACCCTAACGGTTTTTGGAGATGGCGTGAGCATCGCATTCAGCGGTGCGTGAGACGGTCAAAACGCGGAAGACTTCCTTCTTATTTTAGCCATTATGGGGTAAAGACGTGTTTTCTTAAGAGCAGGGGCTCTATAAGATAACTGTGGTGTCTCGTGTTTCTTGTGCTCAACCGAAATAATAATGTTGTGGACAAATGTGTCCAGTCCTTCCATACTTGATATGGGGTAAAATATGCGATAAATCACGAGAAAAGTGTGGAGATCAAGAATTCAGATTGATAAAAAATTGATAGAAAATAAAAATTCTTGATCTCCACACTTTTCTCGTGATTTATCACATATTTTACGAAATATTAAGGTATTTATTTGTTGTCTGTACTTGCTGATTCGTCCATCTCTGCCAAAATAATATTGTTATTGTTTAGAGTTACAATTCGTATCTTCCTGTGAGCAGTTCTGCATTGTTGTATATATTTTTGTTAATAGATTTTATTCAGGTTTTCTTCGGCATATTAATTTTAGAATAATATAAACCTGTCCCTTTTACAGTAAAGTATTTAGCCTTCCAAATACTGATTAATAGTGAGTTCAAACTTCTCTGACAAAGTCTCAGAGAAAGAACTCACGATTTGAAGCCTCCGTAAGAGAGAGATAATTAATTCACGCTACCGTAAGATTAATTAAGATTGCGTTGTTTAAGTCAGTTAGGGTTGAACTGCCGTTATATTGAAAATGGCGGTGGTCAACATGTGGTTTTAAGGTTAGGTAGTTGAGCAAAGCCCTAACAGGGGCCCCCTTCAGTTTAGAGTTGATTAAAGTATAATAAATATTTAGAA
Source organism: Aphodius sticticus (assembly GCA_963966075.1). NCBI lineage: Eukaryota > Metazoa > Arthropoda > Insecta > Coleoptera > Scarabaeidae > Aphodius > Aphodius sticticus. The sequence goes on from OZ014509.1 coordinate 25,179,081, forward strand.
GGGTGTCCGCCCCATCACACCTCAACGCACTCCCACTACAGTGGCAGCGAAAAGTCTCACATCAATTCAAAAAGGATTTAAAGACGCTTCTCATACAACAGTCATTCTACACACTGGCGGAGTATAGGGAATTCATGAAGAATTGCGTACAGCACTCCTAGCTGCAGCTTACTAGGACTTTTTTGCAATACGTATATACGTATGCCTTATATATGTATATACACAGTGATCTAAAATGATTGAGGACAGGTTGAATTTCCCGCCAATTTGAATAATTGTGATGTTGGCAATGGTTGCAAATGACAGCTGTTATTTTAGTTCAGGTGTTCCTTCTTGTAAAGGGATTCATTCATTCTCTGATTATAATTAGGTATATTAAACTGAAACTATTAATTGAATTAATTGAAACATATATAGTTTCAATTCAAATTAATTCCCGTGAGGGTTAAATAAATAACAAAATGACATCCTTTATTGAGAAAGAAAATTAAATATCGTTGCAGAGGAACGTAACCCTTACTGACGAGTTCACTATGGTATCTGACAGTGATCATAACCTATATTATGCACGCATACCATCTTAGTAACACTAAATAAGTTCAAAACTGTGGCGTGAAATTCGACCTGTCCTCAGTCATTTTAGATCACCCGTTATATACGGTACACAACGAAAACCAAAAAAGTGATGCTTGTCCAAATTACACCACAGTACATACATAATTTACATGGTTACGTTGGTTTACATGCCAATATCAAAATGATTGATTAAACTGACATACCTATGTATGTATAACCAATACATGATCGGCAAATAGAGGAGAACCAGATGAGAGCCAGTAGTGGCACTTTAAGCAAGTGATTCATATGTAACTTTTTGCAAGGTGAACTGTTATTAGCAATGTCTCATATCAATACAAAATTGTACCACAACACACTGGTGGCTATACCACCTCCTCCATCAAGGTAAATCTGTTAACTCTTCTGTCACGAACAAAACCAAAACAAACATACGTACATTTTAGATTCACCCTGAGTGAATGGTACCTGAACAATAGGCAAAGATATAGAACATGCGAAGATCAGCAAGCTCTTGCAGACAAAATTCTAGCAGAATGTGAAAGGGTTAGTAATTTCCTGTTTTCTATTTGATGTTTTAATGGTTAAAATTATTCACATAACATTATCGGTTTAGGTCAAAGATGAAGTACAAGAGCGTACTGTACTAAATAAGAGGGAGGTAGACCACAAGATTGAAGAGAAGATCCAAGACATTGAATTTATTAAGGGGGAAATTGATAGGCAAAGGAAAGCGGTATGCAACGAGATAGATTGCATAAACGTCTACAAGGAAAGGGTTATGGACGCCATGGCTTCTCTAAAGGAGCAAGCGCTCAAGATCTGCATGCAGTGCTTGATGTACCGAGAAGGCCGTTTGGGTATAGACTTGGTATAACTAGAATTATTATGTACAAAAAATCAAATCAAATAATCAAATGTTTTAGTGCCATGATGATATTGAACGGGAATTGCTAAAGGAGATCGACGCCATCGAAGGATCACAGGCGCTATTAGGTAGAACATTGGAACAAGCAAATGAGCAAGTGAGAAGACTGCGTTCTACGACTTACTTCATGGATCGCGATCTGGAAGACAAGAGCAATGTCCTCAAAATAGACGGCCACAATCTAGGATTGCATGAAACAAGTTTGAGCTTGAGCATGTACCATGGATTCACACCATTAGATCCAGCGTAAGTACTGTTTGCGTCTTTCTGTTTAATCCACGAAATTTTGATGATGTTTACAGTACTATAACAGTTGAGCAATGGCAAATCTTCACGAGCGAAAATATCGAAAGAGCTGCGAAAGAAATTAACAGCGCAAGGCCATTGAGAGCGTATGTTGATATCATTTTGAAGCAGGTTATTGAAGACCTTCGTAATCAGTGTCACATCGTAAACGACGCTTTTAGGAGGAGAATTGAGGAGACCAAGGAAGCTAAAACAAAATTGGAAATGCAACATTTAGAGGTAAGTTGTTAGGAATGTTCTCTGGTCGGTATTGCTAATACTTGTAACATTTATAAATTTAGAAGTTTCGATGATTGTTTGGTTTTATTGAATCGACTAACTCCCCCCTTAGAACTCTCCCTTTCGGCAAGAGTTGCACGGTGTTATTTTGACAAGCGATATATTTTTGCCATTTTTCGACCTACCTACTTCAAAATGAATTATTTCTCTGTTGATATGTCAAGTAGAAACTGAACATTTGTCGGACATGTCAACTCTGGCTATCTTTATACCCCACCCCCATTTATTGTGGTGAGGGTATATTGAGTTTGACACAACATTTGTAGTGTGGCGTGGCAGATATAGACATATATATATATATATATGTCTATATCTGCCACGCCTCCTTAAGAGTGTTACAAATGTTGTGTCAAACTCAATATACCTCAATATATATATATATATATATATATATAAAGGAGAGAGGTATTTGTCGGGCAATTCCGTCATACGAAGATCGAAGAAGCAACCGTATACACGTGTTTCGGACTATTAGTCCTCATCAGTACGGTATAGCCAAGGAGCAAGATGGACACTCAATGGAAAACACTCAAATGGTTCCCTACAGGGGGTGACCACATGTCGCCAATTTGGTGCTTCAGTCCCAACATCTTCAGGATTCGAAGACAAGAAGTGACGTCGCGCCGGAGGTGACTGGTACACCCCAGGTACACCATAGCCCATGGAAATTAAAGGAAAGCTGGTTAATCGACGGTAAGATATAAAGGAGAGAGGTATTTGTCGGGCAATTCCGTCATACGAAGATCGAAGAAGCAACCGTATACACGTGTTTCGGACTATTAGTCCTCATCAGTACGGTATAGCCAAGGAGCAAGATGGACACTCAATGGAAAACACTCAAATGGTTCCCTACAGGGGGTGACCACATGTCGCCAATTTGGTGCTTCAGTCCCAACATCTTCAGGATTCGAAGACAAGAAGTGACGTCGCGCCGGAGGTGACTGGTACACCCCAGGTACACCATAGCCCATGGAAATTAAAGGAAAGCTGGTTAATCGACGGTAAGATATAAAGGAGAGAGGTATTTGTCGGGCAATTCCGTCATACGAAGATCGAAGAAGCAACCGTATACACGTGTTTCGGACTATTAGTCCTCATCAGTACGGTATAGCCAAGGAGCAAGATGGACACTCAATGGAAAACACTCAAATGGTTCCCTACAGGGGGTGACCACATGTCGCCAATTTGGTGCTTCAGTCCCAACATCTTCAGGATTCGAAGACAAGAAGTGACGTCGCGCCGGAGGTGACTGGTACACCCCAGGTACACCATAGCCCATGGAAATTAAAGGAAAGCTGGTTAATCGACGGTAAGATATAAAGGAGAGAGGTATTTGTCGGGCAATTCCGTCATACGAAGATCGAAGAAGCAACCGTATACACGTGTTTCGGACTATTAGTCCTCATCAGTACGGTATAGCCAAGGAGCAAGATGGACACTCAATGGAAAACACTCAAATGGTTCCCTACAGGGGGTGACCACATGTCGCCAATTTGGTGCTTCAGTCCCAACATCTTCAGGATTCGAAGACAAGAAGTGACGTCGCGCCGGAGGTGACTGGTACACCCCAGGTACACCATAGCCCATGGAAATTAAAGGAAAGCTGGTTAATCGACGGTAAGATATAAAGGAGAGAGGTATTTGTCGGGCAATTCCGTCATACGAAGATCGAAGAAGCAACCGTATACACGTGTTTCGGACTATTAGTCCTCATCAGTACGGTATAGCCAAGGAGCAAGATGGACACTCAATGGAAAACACTCAAATGGTTCCCTACAGGGGGTGACCACATGTCGCCAATTTGGTGCTTCAGTCCCAACATCTTCAGGATTCGAAGACAAGAAGTGACGTCGCGCCGGAGGTGACTGGTACACCCCAGGTACACCATAGCCCATGGAAATTAAAGGAAAGCTGGTTAATCGACGGTAAGATATAAAGGAGAGAGGTATTTGTCGGGCAATTCCGTCATACGAAGATCGAAGAAGCAACCGTATACACGTGTTTCGGACTATTAGTCCTCATCAGTACGGTATAGCCAAGGAGCAAGATGGACACTCAATGGAAAACACTCAAATGGTTCCCTACAGGGGGTGACCACATGTCGCCAATTTGGTGCTTCAGTCCCAACATCTTCAGGATTCGAAGACAAGAAGTGACACGTGTATACGGTTGCTTCTTCGATCTTCGTATGACGGAATTGCCCGACAAATACCTCTCTCCTTTATATCTTACCGTCGATTAACCAGCTTTCCTTTAATTTCCATGGGCTATGGTGTACCTGGGGTGTACCAGTCACCTCCGGCGCGACGTCACTTCTTGTCTTCGAATCCTGAAGATGTTGGGACTGAAGCACCAAATTGGCGACATGTGGTCACCCCCTGTAGGGAACCATTTGAGTGTTTTCCATTGAGTGTCCATCTTGCTCCTTGGCTATACCGTACTGATGAGGACTAATAGTCCGAAACACGTGTATACGGTTGCTTCTTCGATCTTCGTATGACGGAATTGCCCGACAAATACCTCTCTCCTTTATATCTTACCGTCGATTAACCAGCTTTCCTTTAATTTCCATGGGCTATGGTGTACCTGGGGTGTACCAGTCACCTCCGGCGCGACGTCACTTCTTGTCTTCGAATCCTGAAGATGTTGGGACTGAAGCACCAAATTGGCGACATGTGGTCACCCCCTGTAGGGAACCATTTGAGTGTTTTCCATTGAGTGTCCATCTTGCTCCTTGGCTATACCGTACTGATGAGGACTAATAGTCCGAAACACGTGTATACGGTTGCTTCTTCGATCTTCGTATGACGGAATTGCCCGACAAATACCTCTCTCCTTTATATCTTACCGTCGATTAACCAGCTTTCCTTTAATTTCCATGGGCTATGGTGTACCTGGGGTGTACCAGTCACCTCCGGCGCGACGTCACTTCTTGTCTTCGAATCCTGAAGATGTTGGGACTGAAGCACCAAATTGGCGACATGTGGTCACCCCCTGTAGGGAACCATTTGAGTGTTTTCCATTGAGTGTCCATCTTGCTCCTTGGCTATACCGTACTGATGAGGACTAATAGTCCGAAACACGTGTATACGGTTGCTTCTTCGATCTTCGTATGACGGAATTGCCCGACAAATACCTCTCTCCTTTATATCTTACCGTCGATTAACCAGCTTTCCTATATATATATATATATATATATATATAACTTTGAAATAGTTAATAACATATATAATTAACATCCATTATATATATATATATATATATATATATATATATATATATATATATGGATTTGATCAGAATAGAAAACTGAATAGATTTAGCTATATCCGTCTGTCTGTCCGTTTGTGTACACGATAACTGCCGTAATTTTGAAGTATTTGATCTGAAAGTTGGTATACTAGCCTATCTCTTAAAAAGTAAGGAAAAGTTCGTGAATTGGCAAAATCGGTTCACTTGTTTTTTTTTAAATATGATACTGTGGGGGGGCATTTTAACTTCAGCACGGCTAAAGATAATTTTCTTACTAGTCAAATTTGAATTGGTCTATATACACCTATACTCGCAACTTGGTTCACCAACCAGATTTCTCGATTTAAGTTATTTGAAACAGTTTTAATATTCAGATTAAAAATGTCCATGACTGAATGATGTGAGGATGGGGTTCTGGCTCCCAGGTTATGATTTCTGGTCATAAATTGAATGAGGTCATCACACATACCCTTCTTATATAAATGCCTTAGTTTTCTTATTTTAGTCTTATAGTCTTCTTCGGTTTTTCATATATCTTTCACCTCGCTTCATAATACCAATCATAAATATTTCTTTTGAATGTTTAAAACCACCTTTTTAATGCGTGTGTCCTTTATTTTTTGTAGACGGTGAGACAAGTAAATGAAATGACAAGAAATATAACGAACTTAGAGAAAGCACTAGCAGACAAAGAGGGTTTCATGGCATTGGCCCACACACGACTTGGCAATAGGACTCAAAGACCTGGTGTGGAATTATGCAGAGATTTGGTGGAGACGCACTTGGTCAATGAAGTGCGAGAACTGAGGGAAAATTGTCATAATTTGCAGCACATGCTCGCTGAAGCGCAAGCGTCGCTCAGGTATCTGCTCAGGGTGCAAATACAACTTGAGGAAGATATTAATGTCAAGACCAACACACTGAAGATTGATGAAGTCGATTGCATGACTCTAAGGCAGAGCCTGAATTACCACGCCTTTTGATCACTAGGTATCTCCACTATGGATATTTATTAGTGGCTTTTCTTAAATTATATGTACTGTAATCGTCAAGAATAAACTATATCCCGGTTTAATGTTATTGGTTTATTGTGATAAAACTAAGGATAGGTCATCTCGTTTTTCTATTTTATGACTTTATTTTTTTAAGGGCCTAGGGTTCTAGGCAATTTTTGACATCCTCCAAAACTCGCCACCATCTCTGTGACAACAGCGATCCTCCTTTAGTTCCCCACTGTCATTAGCTCTTGGGATCTCCATCCGCTACGTTAACCACATTGTCCCATCTACTGCCACCTCCGCAGACTATGTATTTCGATAGTGTAGATCTTTGAGGTGTTCCTATAGTTCGTGATTACACATAATATATCAGATCTCGTTCTCCAATATTCTTGTAAGATCTTTCGCTCAAAGATATTAATCGTTTTCTTGCCACATCCATACGTCACAACTGTAGAATATAATGGGCTTATGGTGTTCGTTGATCGTGTCTGTACCATGATCATCTGTACCACATTAATTTTCAGGCCGATCAAATCTGCCTTATGCTTTCAATGAAAAACAGTAAACAGGAAAGCATCAAAATTGGGCAACAATAAAAAAAAATACGTAAAATGTTCGTACATACCGTTGTAGTAACAGCGGATGGACGCTATTTGAAATATCTCTGTTCTTTTATCATTATCAGCATGATAGTATGATTTTATGGTACTTCCAGTAATTCCACCAACAGAAGCAAACAAGATATTCTTCTCTTCCCTTTTGGATATTTTTTACTACAATTTTACTACAATTACAAATAAAACAACATTTACGGTCAATAAATTAACTTAAGAGAAAGTCAGCCATGGGAACGGACAAAAGGTTTGTTTCTGTACTTTGCCGTTTTAGCGTTGGCTTGGTTTGATAATGCTTGATAATGAGAATATCAAACAACTCCTTAGCGATACACATGCATTTAATAAATCTATGTCTGTGTCAGTAAACTGAACTATCTAAGTATTGTAATCGCGACGATATAGTTATTTATGTACCAAGGGCATTAGACGGATGCTTATGCCCCGGGGGTGACAGATTAAAAAGCGCGAAGGCCGATAGGCCCGAGAGCTTTTTAAGTCGCCCGAGGTTATAAACATCCAGTAAGGCCCGAGGTAGGTACATACCAGGGTTGCCACCTTTTTGTAATTGTTCACGAGGACAGGTTAGTGGGTGAAAATATTATGTCATATCCAATATGTCCACATTATACTGCCACATAAAACAATCAAATAATAAAACAAACTATTCTTGAAATATAACAAAAAGCAAATACTACATTACTTTATAAAATATGCAAAAATAATACTTTGCTGTGGTAATAATTTACATAAAAATAAAATTTAGGTTTATTCTCAAAAACTACCATGTAAACCGATATTTCGCTACCGAAATTTCAACCTAGCATAATGTGCAGAAGGCTTTAAACTTGTCGACTTTTTGGAGCCAACTTTTGGTGGTTAGCCAGGAATAAATGTTGAATTTTCTATCTCGCTTAATTTTGTAGGTGGCGCCATTCACAATTGCTGTAATTAAGGTAAGACGTAGTAGACGTAAAATATTAAATCTTAACGAAATGTTCAAAACATTTGTATGTTAGGTTAGGTAGCATAATTTCATCCTAGACAAAACATGTCTCGATAAAATAAATATAAACCCTGCAAGGAAGAAGAGATTCGTTTTATTTCAATATTAGAGATTTATTTAGTTCAAATAATTATGATTCTATTGAGTAAAAGAATTAGAATTTTTTAAATTGACGAAATTGTTGGTTGAGTTACAATATTTTAAGGTTGCGATAAATGGTTCTCTGAGTAAAGAAATTATTAGTTTGTTGAAGGAATTAATGTGGAGCTATTATTGACTAGAACTTTTCGAAAGGTACAGTAGAGCAATATTTCCACGTGTCACCGCCTTTTACGATGTCGCACATCCTCAACCAGTGGTTGGTTTCCCCAGACCTACATGGTCATGGTTAGGGTAGCAAAGTGTAGGCTGATTCAAAATCGGAACTTGAACCCGGATGCACTGTGCCCTATACTGCCGATCACATGGCCTTTTTAACAATTTAGCCAGACGCATGACATCAACTGAGCGGTAGGCTTTCACCAGACTACTATTTATACTCAAGATAAGGCCACACTGCGAGGAGAGTGTTGACAGCGCCATCTAACAATACAGTAAGATGAGGTATTCACACTAAAAATATATTCATTGGAATCAAAATATGATTTCTTTGACGGAAGTTAACATATTTTTAAGCCAAAGCAAAAATATTTCTTTGAAGGACATAAATCTCTTCTTGTATACAAATATAATTATTTGGATCAAACTTAGATTTCTTTGGTGTAAAAATCCGCCTTTTTAAATCAAAACAAAAATATGGGAAAATAGATAAATAATTTATAGGAAAATTTTTGTTTGAATCCAAATATATTTATTTGACTTTAATAAATATTGCAAATATACAAGCAAATAAACTAGAGTATTCAAATATTGTTGGCGTCAAAGAAATATGTTTTGATCCAAAAGAATAAATTTAAAAGAATATTTTTTTTAAAACATGAAATCTTTTCTATCTGTGTACACGAGGACAAATGGTATCACGCCGAGGACACGAGGACAAATGATTCGTACGAGGACAATCCTCGTGAAACGAGGACAGGTGGCAACCCTGGTACATACATACAAAATTTTATGTCCTACAATGGTTTTGTTCCTCCGTTTGAATAATATTAATAAATATTTTTACGTTATCAAGTGACATGCGTATCTGCGGAGTTGAATAACAATACAAACAATTAGGAGTTGAGTGACAATACAGACAATTAATTGTCAAACGTATAACCTTAATCGCCAATAATAGGGTATTTGACTATTATTGGAAAACCATCTTAGTGTGTTTATTCCTTCACTCTACATTGTAAATGCATTATTTTTCGTAATTATTTTCTCACTATTTCATAAAAATCAGCTTTAAAAAATGAATCACAAAAAATTCCGATGTCAAACCGGCCCATATGGTCTGTCAGCATCGGCATCGTCGCCGTTTGGTAATTGTGTTGTATGATGTGTTGTTTTCACAATTTCTACATAAAAATGGGTTATAAATCCACAATGCAGAAATACGTCAAGAAGAACTCCGGATAAACTATTTGTAGCTGTTCCGCAAGATTTGAAACTGCAAAGAAAGTGGTTGGCTCGTAGAAATCCAAATGAAATAAATAGCGGCCAATACAAGTGTTTTTTGTTGTGAAGATTACTTCGACATAAGTAAAACTGACTAGAATAAGTTATCTATCGTATTTTCGAACCAGGTGTTATCTGATCTGACAGCTTAAGGTTAGGGCTATCCTAACCTACAAAGTTATGCTTACATGGCACTTTAGTGCTATTAAATTCAAACGGGAGAAGCATAAGAGCGCGTTCGGATCACCCGGCATTGTACGGTGAGAGTGACGCGCTGCATAATAGGCGGACTAACGTCATACGGCGTTTATCCGCATATAAGAGAGAGAGAGAGAGACAGCCGGCCCAGGTTATCTGAGCATTGCTCTCCCCATACCCTTCCCTGACAAACCGAACGCGCTCTAAGCGTACTAACGAATGATGTCATTGGAGACTGAGCCAATTACAGAGCGTTTTCAATCACGTGATACGACGTGAATAAAATTCAATTTTAATTTTGGTTTTTAATAGAAATAAAGCATATTTTTTTTGAAAAGTAATAACAAATAGTTTTCTTAAACTGTAATCTATTAGAATGACTATAATACAAGCCATATTTCTAATACAGTCAAATACCCTATTGACATTGATGAGTGACAATACAGACAATTAATTGTCAAACTTATAACCTTAATCGCCAATAATTGACATTGACGATGTAAAATTTACAATTTGAATGACAAATATTTGATATATTTGCCATGTAACCATGGCAATCCTTTATGCCCTAGGGCGCAAAAAGAAGCTGTTTTCGTCCCGCTATCTAAGATGTAAAATGTCACTTTATGATCATTTAGAACATAAAAAAAATGAGATTTTAGCGGAAATATGTCCTATTGGGTCTCCTGAACATTTTTGACCAAGGTACAAAAAAATGTGTGTGTATGTGCGCGCGCGCGTGTACCCGTTTTTTTGTGGCGACGATTCCGGAGAAACTACTAAAGGTATCGGGAGAAAGATTATATTTATAAGTGTCATGAGCAAACTTAGAGCTGAAACGCTTTTTGTTCAAAAGGGTCGAAAGGAACTGGATGTTTACTCTAAGCATTTTTCAAGGACTTTGCAAATTAGCGGCCATTTCTGTAATTTCATCAAAATAGTTAAATAATAAATTAAAATAGAGTAGAAAATGTCTATCACATTATTTGGTAAATTAATAGTTTTACTTGACTGAGATCGGTCGTGTCTGCAATACTATGCAACTAGTTAGCCACGATTTGACAAATATCTTCATTCGAATGACAGCAGGTAGTGTCAAGCGCTGATGTTTTGACAATACCTACTGTCAATAGAATAAAAATATCGGTCAGATTCTGGCTAACTAGTTTTAAAACACTGCTCAAAATAGAATTGGAAAATCGCCTATTCAAAATATGAATAAAAGCATCAGTTCAAAATACAATAATTTAACTTCATTAATAACAAGTTATTCGAAAGTTAGTCAGAGTGATGTTTGATAAAATCAGGCACTCAAAGACAAGTATAGTACCATTACAAAACCAAAATGTTTAGGTTTCCAACTACCATTTAGTTTAGTTTTGTTTTAATAATTATAAACGAATTCAACATTTTAATTCTTTGTTGATAGATACCTTAAACTACACAATAATACTAGAGTTCTTTTATCCAGAAACAAGTCAAAGCCATCTGGAACATCATAAAAAATCAGACGTCGGGAGAGAGCGGTAATGTAATTAGATTAACTAGTCCGGAGGATGAGGCTTGCATTGACGATCCCCAGGAGCTGGCCGGTATGTTCCACACTAAATTTTTTGGCCAAAATGCCTCTGGGGTGGGCGATCGCGAGTCGTTGGATTTCGCGGGTGTGTGGCGTGTGGGCGTCGACTCGTGCATTTTCCTGTTCCCGGCCACCTGTGATGAAATCGAACGGGTTCTGGCGTCGATACAGGCCAAGTTTTCGTCGGGTAGCGATGGTGTGCCTACCTACATTTTGAAAATATCAGGGGAGCTAGTGGTTCCGGTTCTTACATACTTGGTCAATCAGATGTTCTCTGAAGGGATTTTTCCAGAGAAACTCAAACCCGCTATTGTGCTCCCTGTCCATAAGAAAGGCTCCAAAACTAACATCGACAACTACCGCCCTATTTCAATACTGTCTGCATTCTCAAAGATATTTGAGAGGATTATTCATAACAGGCTGTACTCGTTTTTCTCGCTTCACGAGATTTTATCATCCAGCCAGTATGGTTTCGTGCCCAAGTCCTCTTGTGAGTGCGCGCTGTTCGATGCGATGTCCAAAACTCTATGGTATATGGATCAGCGCCATTCCGTTGCGACAATCTTCTTCGACCTCTCCAGTGCCTTCGACACCGTGAATCACAAGATTTTATTGTCCAAGTTGTGTTATTCTGGGGTAAGGGGCGTTGCACTGAGTCTCTTGGAGTCGTATCTTGAGAGCAGACAACAGTGTTTGTCGGCGGTACCCGGAATTCCCTTTCGTGCGTGTTAGGGTCGGGGGTGCCACAGGGATCAATTCTGGGTCCGCTATTGTTTTTAATTTATACAAACGATTTGTGTGATCACTTAGGTAACATGGGTAACTTATATCAGTTCGCCGACGACACAACGTTAGTCATTAGCCATCGTGATATTGCCGGTGTGTCGGCTCTTGCAACTGAGGCGGTAGAGCGTATGGCTCGATGGTGCAAATCAAACCACATGATTTTGAACTCAAGCAAGACCGCACTCGTGCAGATCTTACTAGACTCTCCTAGCCGCTCGGTTTTTGTGAGGACACCTCGTGGTTCTATGCCGTTGAGCATCGCCGTCAAGTTTCTTGGGGTTTACCTGCAGGGTGATTTGCGCTGGGAGAGACATACTTCGGATATCCACTCTAAGCTGTCCCGTTTGTATTACTCATTGTTTAAGCTGAGGGATGTTGTGGAGTTGAATGTTTTGAGGAACTACTATTTAGCCTGCGTAGAGTCCATTCTGTCTTACGGGATCATTTTGTGGGGTTCTTCCCCCCACTTAGTTCTGTTGTTTCGTCTGCAAAAGAGGTTTGTGAGGTGTATGCTGCGCAAGGGGTATAGGGAAACATGCAGGCCGCTGTACAAGACATTGAATATTTTGACTCTGCCATGTCTATATGTCTATAGGCTGGTTTCTTATTGCAGACGAAACATACACTTGTTTCAGCGAAATGGTGATATACCGCGATCCATGCAGACACGAAACACCTTGCGTCTTGCGGTTCCCCATCATACCTCGTCGGTCTTTGAAAGAGGGCCGCATTACATGATGATTAAGGTTTATAATGCGTTACCATCCCAGTGATTGTCTTATTTTGAAATGTGACCGCCAAATCCATGATATTTGGTTCCGTGGTCTTTTAAATTGTACAATCTTTTCCATTTATATTTTAACGTGCATTCGTCCTGGGATATACTTTTAATTATTTGTATTTGAATTATATGTGCCTCTGACTATTGTCGATATCTTTGTAAGATCTCACGACAAATAAAGATTATTATTATTATTTTTATTATTATTATTATTATTATTATTATTATTATTAAAAACTAAAAAAAACTATTTTTGTTTAAATACCAATTTAACTGTTTATTTATCTTTGTTTCAGAAATAGAAAATATAGGTACCTACTTGTAAGTTAGTGTAATATTCTGGATTTCAGTATCCAGATCCGCGTATCTGTCTGTCGGCGGAGATATTAAAAAGTCTTCGCTGACCAGATAAAACCAGGTGGCAGGACTGTATGTTGCACATGCCTGGCGTAAAAGGTTATAAATCGCCCTGTAGAATTACTAATTATTAGGGAAGGTTTAGAGGTAATGCGAGGAGTTATTATCACAGTAGTACCACATCCATTATTTTTTGATTATAAACTATTTCTACCGAGTATTTTTTTATAATGTAAAATATGAAAACCGGACATTTGACGTCCGGTTTGCACCTTCCTCCGGACACCAGATAATAATACTTCGAAAACCGGACTTTCCGATTCAACACCGAACGGTTTGACAACCCTATACTTGATATTCCCCGATTATACTTCTTCATATTGATGTTTTTTAAGTGTTTTTTTTACCCTCTGAGCGTTGTTCCCAGAGGATCGCCCAAGATAGTCGCCCTTTTTATATATATATATATATATATATATATATATATATATATATATATATATGGGGTAGAATATTGATTTCTTTCAGTCTGAGGGGTAACTTAAAATAATGTAACATAACATTTATCGAAATCACATTTCTCTGTCATATCTAAATTGTGCAACAAATTGTCATAATCGTCTAAGAATATATTATACTCAGTTTCGGTCAGATAATTCTTTATATCCAATAAGAAATCCTTTTGTAACTGCCATTGTTTGCTCCACATATCCATAGCTACAACGGTCGTCATTCCAATGTGCTGAAATCGATCAAACTGGCATATGACTGTTACACCACCGTCAAATAACGAAGAACCAGTGGTGGAATTATAGGCAAGTGATTCATTTCTTCCTTCTTGCAAAGTGATCTTCTACGAACAATGTCTCATATAAATACAAAATTGTACCACAATACACTAGTGGCAATTCCACCCCCACCTACGAGGTAAACCTAAGATATCTTTTACGAACAAAAGATAGCAAAAAGTCCACATTTTTAGATTTACCCTGAATGAATGGTACCTCAACAATAGACAGAGATATAGAACATGCGAAGATCAGCAAGCTCTAGCTGACAAAATTCTAGCAGAATGTGAAAGGGTTAGTAATTTCTCTTGTTGTTTCGTACGTTTTAAAGATTCAAATCACTCGCAATATCGCTTTAGGTCAAAGATGAAGTACAAGAGCGTACTGTACTAAATAAGAGGGAGGTGGACCACAAGATTGAAGAGAAGATCCAAGACATTGAATTTAATAAAGGGGAAATTGAAAGACAAAGGAAGGAAGTATGCAAGGAGATAGACTGCTTGAACGTTTACAAAGAAAGGATTATGGACGCATTGGCTTCTCTAAAAGAGCAAGCCCTCAAGATCTGCAAGCAGTGTTTGATGTACAGAGAAGGTCGTTTGGGTATAGACTTGGTATGATTCTAGCAATAATAATATATATTTTTTAAGTAAATCAAAAACGAATATGAAATGTTTTAGTGCCATGATGATGTTGAACGAGAATTACTAAAAGAAATCGACGTCATAGAAGGATCAAAAGCTCTATTAGGTAGAACATTAGAGCAAGCAAATGAGCAAGTGAGAAGACTGCGCTCCACCATTTATTTCATGGATCGGGATCTGGAAGATAAGAGCAATGTCCTCAGAATAGACGGCCACAATCTCGGATTGAAGGAAACAAGTTTGAACTTGAGCATGTACCATGGATACACGGCTTTAGATCCGGCGTAAGGATGCTTTATCTATCTTATCTTCAACTGCAATAATAGTTTTGATGTTTTAGTACTATAACAGTTGAAGAATGGGAAATCTACACTTTCAAGAATATTGAAAGAGCTGCGAAAGAGATTAACAGCGCAAGGCCTTTGAGAGCGTATGTCGATATCATTCTGAAGCAGGTTATCGAAGACCTTTGGAATCAGTGTCACCTCGTGAATGAAGCTTTCAGGAGGAGAATTGAAGAGACCAAGGAGGCCAAGACAAAATTGGAAATGCAACATTTAGAGGTTGGTTTATTGTTTGTTCGTTTTCAAATTAGATATGCTCTTCTCAAGACGTTAGCCCATTTCCTTCTCTGAACCGACCGCTGATCTCACTGTTAATGAACGTCCACTATTGACTATACTACGGACAACTTTCAACATCAAACGTTTGATAGTTAATCCTATAGAGTGGCTACCGTTTAAATATAGAAGCTAGCAAGACCTTTTAACATGAGTCAATACGTTCAATAGTTACCCATTTGTCTATCATGTTAGTAACAACTCATTCTTTCCCACTATCGTATGTGATTTAACTCAATGGTTGTTTTATTGTTTAATGAGTGTGGCTTTCCCTTTTGTAGACGGTGAGACAAGTAAATGAAATGACGAGAAATATAACGAATTTGCAGAAAGCATTAGCAGACAAAGAGGGCTTCATGGCGCTAGCCCACACACGGCTTGGGAATAGGGCTCAAAGGCCTGGCGTGGAGTTGTGTAGGGATTTGCTAGAGACGCACTTGGTCAATGAAGTTCGAGAACTGAGAGAAAATTGCCATACTTTACAGCACATGCTTGCCGAAGCGCAAGCATCGCTCAGGTATCTGCTCAAGGTGCAAATACAACTTGAGGAAGATATAAATATCAAGACGAATACTTTGAAGATTGATGAGGTGGATTGCATGACTCTAAGACAGAGTATGGATTACCACTCTTATTGAAAACTATACAAGTACCTATCTATCAATGTCACTTTATATTTAGTTATTTATTTTTTTTATTTTATCATTTTTTTATTCTTTGTGTTTATTAGTAACTTTTTTTTATTATGTGATGTGTAATCGTGAAAATAAACTGTATCCCATCATTGTTCTATTATACTTTGAAATATGAGATTCACGATGAAAATTTAAGCAGACAACGATGAGATGCCAAACAAAAAAACTACAGTAACACAGAAGATGAAATCTATTCTTTGGAATATAATGCATTTTTATGTGAAAGTCCGAAAGTACATTCACAAAATTCACCTCGTGCTTATTGTCAAAAAATCGCCAAATAACGTATTTTGTTCCAGTTTTTGTGTAATTTAATTATATTGGCAAATAGATTAGACTTAATAGTGCAGGCAAATTAACTGATTATAAGCCAAAACCGGTATTAATTGTAGACAGGAGTTTTATCATTGGAAATGGTAAAGGGGCTCATAGTGAACGCAAAAAACGTAAATGCAGGTCATGGGGTGGTATAGTGTTTATTTGGGAGGGTGGAAAGCGGGTGCAAAGTATATTATTGCGTTTTCCGGCGAAACTTGACGTTTTATCCAAAAACGTCCTATACTAAGTTGCAGATCATAAAAAAATCTACAACATTCATATGGGTCACTTTTTACTATGACCTCAAAATTTTCGAGAAAAATGCGAATGCCAATGCCAAAACGAATTTTCTGTTTTTTATTTTTCGTTGTGGCAACAATAATTCACTTTTAATCAAACTTTGTGAAAGCGTGCCTTTTTATACCTTAAATTAGCATACATTTTTTAATTACACAAAAAACAAGAAGTTTTTGAGATATTTATTTTTGTCCGTCAAAATCAGACTTTTTTTAAAAAGAAATTCTGTGGTGAAAAATCATCGTAGAAAGTTCTTTTGGGACTTATTTTTGTTGTTTTTACATGTACTTATTGACACAATAATAAAAATAATCCCTATTTAAAAACATGCTTAAAAATGGAAAAAAATCAAAAACGACTTTTGCAATAGTGAATTTTTCAGTAATTGTTCATTATCTGTTTAAATTTGAAAGAAAATTGCAATACTGGTTACGACATTCAATTGTACGGAAAAAAATACAATAGAAACTGCCTCTCATTTCTACAGTAATGCTATAACCATTAAATTAGAATAATAAATCTTCAGATAAGTAAGCAAAGTAGTCAGTTTTTGTCGTAGAATCAATAAGTATCCAATACAAAAGTTGTAGGTCAAGAAAAAATATACAACTTTTGTAGAGGTTACTATATAACATAACCTCAAAACTATCGAGAAAAATGCGAAAGATTAATTTTTTTTTTAATTTATAATTTTAATTTTGTTTTGACGAAACTTCTGAAAGTAAATTATTTATGTCTTAAAAAATCACAAACTGTTTATGAAAAATCTACTAAGTAGTTTAAAATGTGACAACATCAATACAGTAGAAACAGTACTTTAATAATTGATAATAATAATATACAAAACTTAATATTGTATCACGCCCCTAATACCAGTGCGCTCCGCAATAGCGCTTTCGAGGTCGCCACCATGGCATCATGACCAGCGAGGGCGTAGGGCGGACATACGACCTGGACCGAGCAGCATAAAAGACGGTACCCAACCCTGGCACATGAGTTCGCTCACCGGTCTGGAGGAAACTATTAACTTGGCGCACCTCGTCGGGCCTTGGTGACAACGTGGAATCCAGACGGAGAGACAGGCATCGTCAGTATACGACACGCTGCACCTACCGCGACTTGCATTTTCGAATATCTCGTTCCGAACGACCTCACCCCGTCAATATATATTTACAGATTTACAAATAAGAAATGAAAAATATTTATGTTTCATTTTTTATTTAATTTTTATAGATTGGCATAGTTATTTAACTATGCCAATCTTTGCCTTATTCGCAATTTTTCTCGGAAGTTTTGAGGTTATGTTATATAGTAACCTCTACAAAATTTGTAGATTTTTTCTTGACCTACAACTTTTGTATTGGATACTTTTTGATTCAAAGCCAAAAACTGTTATTTTGCTTACTTATCTGAAGATTTCTTATTCTAATTTAATGGTTATAGCATTAGTGTAGAAATGAGAGCCAGTTTCTTTTGTATTTTTTTCCGTACAATTTAATGTCGTAACCAGTATTGCAATTTTCTTAAAAATTTAAGCAAATAATGAACAATTACTTTAAAATTCGTCGTTTTTGAGTTTTTTCAATTTTTGAGCATGTTGTTAAATAGGAACTATTGTTTTTATTATTGTATCAATAAGCACATGTAAAAACAACAGAAATGTGTCCCAGAAGAACTCTGTACGATGATTTTTCACCACAGAATTTTCTTTTAGAGAAAGTCTAATTTTGACGGAGAAAACTAAATATCTCAAAAACTTCTTGTTTTTTGTGTAATGAAAAAATGTATACTTATTTAAGGTATAAAAAGGCACGCTTTCACAAAATTTGATTAAAATTGAATTATTGTTGCGACAACAAAAAATTAAAAACAGAAAATTCGCTTTGGCGTTGTCATTCGCATTTTTCTCGAAAATTTTGAGGTCATTGTAAAAAGTGACCCATATGAATGTTGTAGATTTTTTTATGATCTACAACTTAGTATAGGACTTTTTGGATAAAACAGCAAGTTTCGCCGGAAAGCGCAATAATATACTTTGCACCCGCTTTCAACCCCCCTAAATAAACATTATACCACCCCACGACCTGCATTTGTTTTTTCTACGTTCACTATGAGCCCCTTTACCATTTCCAATGATAAAACTCCTGTCTACAATTAATACCCACTCTCAACTTAATTTGCCTGCACTATAAACTTATATGTGATGTAAAATGTTCTGGCTAACAAGACTAGTATGCCTACGCAATTTTGGCCGAAAAGGAGTTTAATTAGGCTAATTATCAACTGACCATGTCGCATTACCTTCACGAAACATTTCTTTATATTTTTTCTCACTAATAGCTAAATATATTTAGTCTCAATCATTTGGTGTGTCATACGGCCGAAAATGCTTGGGCCACCTACCTAAGCAAGGGAGAGAGTAATAAAAATCGGAAATTCCACAATAACTTCATCGAGTCTGCAATAAACAATTATAATAACGAATTAATAAACAATTGAAAGGCGGCAATATTTGTTGGAATTCGATCTATTATCGTGAGAGAATGTTTACACCTATGACGCAGAGAAAAAAGTCAGTACAAATTATATGTGCAATATATAAAATAAAACGTTCATTGATTGTAAGCATTTGATAAAATATTTGACCAATACCAAAAATATTAGTCCAATACAAAAAGTATTTCAGCAATGCAAAAAATTACTTGTGCATTAAAAAAATAAATGTGCAATAAATATATATAAATGTACATCAGAATAAATAAATGTGCACTTATATATTTGAATGTTCCTTTCATAATATAGTTGTACACTTAAATAAATAAATGTGCAGTACAATCGTTACCTCCATAAAAATATAATGAGCAGCTTAAAAATACTTGTTCATTAAAAACATATATTACCAATGGTTTAAATAAATCACCATTTGAAAATATTATAAGTGCATTTAATAATCTAAATTATACCTACCATGCGCCACAGAAAGAATATAATGTGCATTAAGTTCTGCAACCCGTAACGCACATACAGTGAGAGCATAAGGTATGGAACCATGGGTAAATCTCTAAGACGTTTTGTCATTTTAAAAAATCCTTGAAGTTGTCGATTTTTAATTATTAAAATACACATTTTTGTGAAAAGTTCAATTTCCGACCGTCAATTGTTACTGAGTTATGACTTCATCGACCTTTTTTTAAATTGTACCTATGAATTTTTTTCTGACTGAATTTGGTAGATCATTTAATTGTGTAAATGGCTACGGAAACATTTTATGACCTTACAAAAGAAAATTTTCGAGAAAAAGAAAATATTGAAAAGTTTGGGGAAAATGAATTTTGTAAACTGATATGCATTTGCGTTTTGGGTAGAATTAATTGCCCTGATAACCAATAAGTGTAATGAAATAAATTAATTTTCTATCGCGCAAACTTTTCGAAAACAAGTGGGGACAAAATCAAAAACGCGATTTAAGTAATTTTTACAAATTTATACCACCTGAACCCATTGTCCTAGAAACCTCAAAATGGTCGCATAGTTAACCTTAATCTGAATTCTCAATCCTCCAGCTCAGATTTGTATTAAGCGCAATTAAATCAATCGAAAACGCCTTTTCGCATTCCATTAATTAGGGTAAATTCTTAATACTAGGTACCCTAATTATAACCCCCACATTTACTGTGGTAGGGTATATTGACTTTGTCACAACATTTGTAACATCCTTAAGGAAGCGTGGTAAGATTTTTATCAGCATTGATAACTGAATTTATTTAGCTGTCCGTCTGTCTGTCCGTCTGTCTGTGTACACGATAACTGCCTTAATTTGGAAGTAATTGATCTGAAATTTGCTATACAAGCTGATCTCTTAAAAGTAAGGACAAGTTCGGGTTACACCATTTTTCCGCGGTGGGGGGTATTTTAACTTCGGCCAGGCTGAAGATAATTTTCTTACTAGTTTTTAACTGTCTTTTACTCGAAAAATTTTTATGGAAAGCCATAGATCTTGTAAACTACTTTTAAAATAATTAACAGGTTCATAAATATCAGTCCAAAAAAATTTGGGGTGGCCATTTTAAAAAAATCGACGAAAAGAATTAAATTTTTATTTTAACATATGTAGGGTGAGCTATTTAAATTAATTAGTATGGCTATGAATATGGATATCTTGGAGGGTGGACGATTCCCACAGCACCTAGGCCTCATTAGGCCCCTTTTGCTAACCTCCCAGGGGTTCTTAATTAATTAGTAAGTATATCATTAAAAGTACGCGCAGTAGATCTTATATTTATTATTTTAATGCACAAGATGCTCATTTTAGGGCACAATATGAAAATGGCTCATTAAAAAAACTAGACAACATTCAAAATGTCTCGCTTTAGATTCTACGGTCGACGGGTTTAGGCATCCGCACACGATGGGGAGTTATATGTAATATAAGGCTGTGGCGCGGAGCGATGGGTTCGATACGGTTGGTTTTATAATAATAAAAACAATATCATGTATCATTAAGAAGTGTCTTATGTTTATGTAATACCCACCTTGTATTTTTTGCGGTAATGCACCAAAACGAGTGTACCTGCGTTCTCAAATCTACGATAGTAATAGCAGCTGATAGCATGTATTTATATAAAACACTTCTTTCTTTTGAAAAGAATATATCAAATATATATATATATTTATATTTTGTCTGTATCATAATTCATAACTGAAAATAATCCAGTCCATTTTAGGAAAGCGGATGGTGAATCTCTGTATAATAGGGTATTTGACTATTTTTGGAAAACCATCTTAATGTGTTTATTCCTTCACTCTACATTGTAAATGCATTATTTTTTGTAATTATTTCCTCAATATTTCATAAAAATCAGCGTTAAAAATTGAATCACAAAAAGTCCCGCCAAAACGATACTTTCTGTTGTGTGACGTCACCGGTTAGTGATGTCAAGATGTCAAGATGATGTGATGTCAAGATGTCAAATCGGCCCATATGGTCTGTCAGCATCGGCATCGTCGCCGTTTGGTAATTGTGTTGTATGATGTGTTGTTTTCACAATTTCTACATAAAAATGGGTTATAAATGGTGTATAAATCCACAATGCAGAGATACGTCAAGAAAAACTCCGGATAAACTATTTGTAGCTGTTCCGCAAGATTTGAAACTGCGAAGAAAGTGGTTGGCTCGTAGAAATCCAAATTAAATAAATAGCCGCCAATACAAGTGTTTTCTGTTGTGAAGATTACTTCGACATAAGTAAAACTGACTAGAATAAGCTATCTATCGTATTTTCGAAAGGTATTATCTGATCTGACAGCTGAAGGTTAGGGCTATCCTAACCTACAAAGTTATGCTTACGTGATACTTTCGTGCTATTAAATTCAAACGGGAAAATCATAAAAGCGCGTTCGGATAACCCGGTATTTTACGGTGAGAGTGACGCGCTGCATAATAGACGGACTAACGTCATACGGCGTTTATCTGCATACAAGAGAGAGACGGCCGACCCAAGTTATCTGAGCATTGCTCTCCCCATACCATACCCTGACAAACCGAACGCGCTCTAAGGCGGACTAACGAATGACATCACTGGAGACTGACCCAATTACAGAGCGTTTTCAATCACGTGATAGGACGTGAATAAAATTCAATTTTAATTTTGGTTTTTCATAGAAATAAAGCATTTTTTTTTTGAAAAGTAATAACAAATAGTTTTCTTAAACTGTAATCTATTAGGATGACTATAATACATGCCATATTTTTAATACAGTCAAATACCTATTATGTATAATGTGTTATTTTATTTGGAATTATGTTGGCTCATAATAATCTGTAGTTTGTAAATTAATAATATTTGTGTTAATGGTTAAATTTTGACGTTCTCAGCCGTATAACGTAAAAACGGTTACTTGTGTGCAGAAAATGAGTAAAACCTTTTCCATCTTAAATATCTGTCAAAAAAAAACAGAGACCTGTAATCTCGTAATGTTTTGAAATTTGAATTCTCTGAAGTACGGTCAGTAAAATGGTAACCGGTGCGTCTCACCCTCGTCTCACCGGTTGTATGACATGTGCATCGAACATTAAATTTGTTGATCGGTCTCTCACCGATGCGTCTGTTGGACATGAGCAACATCTCGGTTGTGAAACCCCGTTTTTTAACTTTCTCCTAAACCAATATCTTTCAATATTTTCATCTTTCGTCTTTAATATGGTGTATAATTTGGTCTGCTAAGTTTAATACTTTCGGAGATAATGATGCAAATGTTTCATGGCAAACGTTTTAATCAGTGATATCTTTTAATTAATTTCAATAATAATACCATCACTCAGTAAACATTCTGATAAGATGTTCAGGAAATTTTTCTGAATCTATAGCTATTATTTTCATAGGCGAGCGAATTATTTACGACATTCATTGATTTTGCGTCTAAAATGACTATACGTCTAGACACCATTCGTCGATTCATGGCAACAAACAAAGTAAGTACCGCGGTTGTTTAACTTTGGTGATACGGAGTTAGGACCAATGTGTGATTCCAGATTCCAATCACAAATGCAAAAGCAATCAATATCGAATAACCTTTAACATATCCTCGTGTCGGTCAAACTGCAAAACCTCGTATGTGCGTTTTACGCAAAGGCATACAAAGCTAGATAAAAAATAAGCGTTTTAAAAAAATAAGGGTTTATTAGGTATTTTTTCAGAATTGTTAATAAGCTAACACTCAATAATGAACTTTTCTTGCGTATTGATCATTTTTGTTAATTCTTAAGAAATATACATTTGTGAACAAACTTTCAGGATTTCAGGTAAAAGTACAAAGTTTAAGGTTTATTATGAGATCCTTTTGAGGTTTTTGAGAGTTATATCAACAATTTGCCATTTTCAATTGCGCTTTTCTCTACAAATTTCTTATGAAAGGCTATAAATATAAAATGTTTCCACTACCATTAAGATCATTAAAAGCTCTACGAAAATTACTAAGAACAAAATAACGTAACCATTTGAAAAAAAAATCTAATGTGGCCAGGCACATGACTTTATCATACTATATATAAAATTAATAGTTTAGCTGCATGAGATTCTATTTGACCGAGATCGGCTATGTCTGCATTAAAATAAAACTAGTAGAACTAGACAGATATCTCGATTAAAGCTGCGTTCGGATATTGTACTCCGTTGACACCGGGTACACCGTCCAAATGACACTTACGCGTTATTGGGTGAAAAAAGTGTAACGGTGTTCAATATCCGGACGCAGCTTATATTGACAGAAGTATTTTCAAAACATTAGCGTTTGCCACTAGCTACTGTCATTAGAATCAAAAAATCTGACATATCCTGGCTACTAGTTTTAATGCAGTACGACCGATCACGATGAAATAGAATTTGCTCATGCACCTAAACTATAAATTCTACCAAAAAATGTCATATACATAAATTTCCTCTTCTTTAATTTATTATTTAACTATTTTGACGACATTACACAAATAGCGGCTTATTTGCAAAATCTTCGAAAAATGCTAAGAGTAAACCACCAGTTCCTTTAGACCCTTTTCAACAGAAAGCTTTTCAGCTCTAAGTTATGAAACTTCTAAATATGAAGTTTCGTCCCGATACCTTTAGTAGTTTCTCCGGAATCGTCGCCACAAAAGCGGGTACACACACACACACACACACACACGCGCGCACGCACGCACGCGCGCACACGCGCACACGCGCACACGCGCACACACGCACACACGCACACACGCACACACGCACACACGCACATACGCACACACGCACACACGCACACACACACACACACACACACACAGACATTTTGTTGTACCTTGGTGAAAAATGTTCAGGGGACCCAAAAAGACATATTTCCGCTAAAATCTCAAAAAAAAATTTTGGCACGATTACAATACTTTACATACTGCGTATGATAAAGTAAAAAGTAACTATTGTTTTTGTTTGTTGGCACAAAATGCATTGTTAAAGAAAATTACATATTTTTTAAACTATTACGTTTTTATCGCATTTTATTAGACAATTTCGCTAAAAGTAAAAGTGCAGTTAAGAGGTTTTGGAGTTTGTCCGTCCGTAAACATACCCACATATTAGGGTGGCCATAATCTTTCTACCATCAATTTGTTTTATGCGTCTATCCAGATTTGTTTTTGTCTTTAAAAAATAAATCCTGCGTATGGGGAAAGGTGTTGCTTCGTACACATTTATGTGTACGGCTGCCAGGATTTAGCTGTCAGGCTTTAGCCTCGGGTTTAAATACCGGCAAGGCCAGAAATGCTCAAATATGAAAACTAGCCGGGCCTAATTCTACGTCCCCGAAGTCCAACCCCTGCTGCATGATGCATTTCTATAAGGCGATCCCGGCAGCATGAAAAAATGTCTTTTATTCAGGCGATTTAGCAACTTTTGCACCCAAGGCGTTTTGATTCTAGGCTGCCGGGATTACAAATACCCTATTATAATAACAAGCCGTAGTATGCACCCCAATGGCTGCAATAGCACTACGAATGAAAAATATCGAAGTTGAAGAAACAATAGTGATAGCCATAGCGTAAAAACAAAAATCATTTGTGATGTGTTACCAGAAAATACGACTTAATTTTTTTCGATACAGAAATTTCTCATTACTATAAAACGACTGCTGGTGCAAGTGCTGCAAAAGAAATTAGAAGATAATTGCAAGAATATAACAACATGGACCTAAGACATTCTAAATATTCAAATAGATTTTATTTCATTACAATCATATAACTGTTAAAGAATTCAATATTAATACCTATTTTATGTTATTCGATTCAACATTAAAACAACATATAAATTACGTTGGATGTTATAAATAATTTAACATTGTAAATGATATTGCTGCAACGGTAGTCAAATTAATCAGAAGATTATAAACACGTCGGTGTGTATTGGCGCCGTGCGCGTACGATATGCCCAATGCCCATCTCTATTGCCGCCGGACGGGACTAAGATCGCCACGAGGTGGCGCTGTTCTATGCAGTTTCCTTCCTAGTAATCACCCACGTGGTAGTTACCTGTAGCGCGTCTACTAAGTAAACATAAACAAGAAAGCTGTTGCCGTACGTAAATGAGGTTAATTGGTAGAAGCAAGTAATTTATTTGTATACACAATGCTAGTCTGTGCACAACGCTATCAGCTGACAGAAATAATAAATAAAGTCGACTACAGCGCTTTTGCGTGCAGCGGTGACCGAGAAAACTTCTGGCGGATACATATTCCGCCATGGGCGCATAAAGCGTTCCTCAATCCCCCCACTCCGTACTGCGCACGGTGCCAATAAGCAAAAGAAAAAAACTATATGTTTTTTGCAAGTTGTATACGATTACAAACAGCGCTCTGTAACTTTCATACAATGTTACAGAATGTTGTCGCAATGTAACATGTTTAGCGGGTAGTTTTATTTTAATGCAGACACCACCGAACTCGATCAAATAGAATCTCATGCAGCTAAACTATTAATTTTATACAAAGTATGATAAAGTCACGATAAGGCCACATCAGATTTTTTTACATGAACTAAAAATAGTCATTGGATGACCCTAAAAACAGTGAAAAAAATCGACGCATTAAGGGGGTTGCTTCTAATGGATTTGGAAAAGAAATTTGGTTTAAAAAGTCTGAAACATTCAAAAATAATAATATTGTACTTGCCACTACACAAAAAATGGTTTAAATATACCAATGGAGGAAGGTGAAAGATAAGTTCAATTTTGATATCTTGCTGATCTATTATTTTTTTAGGCCTGAGCGTTAGCTGAGTTTGAGGATCCGTAGCCATGTGGCTTGTAGTACTGGCGCCGCCAGGTAGTTAATCGTCCAGTTCATGAGGCTGAGGAGTTTTTCGATTAGATTTGCTTTGGCGAAGTTTGTTGTGGCGTTTTTAGATGTGTTTTTTGATAGCTCTTTTCTTGCCTCTCTCCCCTTTGTGTCCTGACAACCACTGTAGGGTTACAGTACTCGTCTCTGTCAGTCTCGTTAACTTTTGTGGGCATTCCCATGTTATTCTGGATTGGATTTTGTAGCTGTCAAGTGCTGCTTGGCTGTCGGAGTATATTAGGATGTTTTGCCTTTTGTAGTACCTCCTTTGTAAGTTTTCCAATGCGCATTGAGACACTATCTCGCATCTGGGGGATAGATCTATATACCCCCTGTGGGTGATCCATCTCACTTTTTCAAACTGGTCTGCATACCAGGTCAGCATTCCTGTTATGTTGGTGCTTTTTCCTGGTTTACTTTCAATATTTATTTTTCAGTGGGGTTTCTAGCGACTGTGACTGTGATAATGTTTTGGATGATTGAATAAAAGACGCTTGTCAGTCAAATGGGTTTTTAATTTATTTTTCTGGCTAGTCAGGCAGTATTGTGGTGTCATACAGTTAGTTTAAAGCTTGAAGCACATCTGTCCGGCTCGTATCGGCTCGCATCGGCTCGGAAAAATTCGGATGAATGGTATCCATGTATTTTCTAGTAAGCACGCACACTTGTCCGGCCGGCATAGGATCGCATTCCGCGCGCATCGGAAATTCCGATGGGATTGCTATGGCGAGCAATCATCGTCAAATTTTCGTTCCGAGCCGATCCCGGCCGGACAAGTGTGCGCAGTATAGTCAACCCGCTTAATCAGCAGCCTTGGGATTTGTATTGTTGGTAATTCCTTTTAGATTTAATTTGATCTGTTATCAAGCATGGACGAAACACTAATAATTCTGGTACAATAGTACGTTATTTGACGAGCACATAATTAAGGATATAAATCGAGAGCATGAAGTTTTTACGCGAGCTGTAGGCGAGGGTGTAAACATGCGAGCGATTTATATCCGTTGTGTGCGAGTCGAGTACGAAGTTTTATCTACGTCTCATTAATTCCATTTTATATAAAATATTTTAAATGTATTTGTCAATGGTGGCGATGCGAACTGTCAAATAACTGTCATCCACGTACGTTTTGACAGACTTTGACAGTACGTTCATATAATCATGACAGTTCGTTTGAATTATGAAGTCATTATTACGAACTGTCATTATACAAAGCTGCTGTCATCATAACCATCAGCGTTTATTATGGTAGGGATTATGTATTAGTCATAGACACGTATGCAATGAACTTATTATATATGAGTCGTAGTTAAAATTATAAAGAAATATTCTATCTATGTATGGCCAGTTACCAAACCAAATTTGTAGACAAAAAAAATGGTGTCAAATATTAAAATAAAAAAGTGTATGACATCTGATGTCTCACTATATGGTCTTAAAGGGGAATGTTCAAAGTTTTATTTAATCCTACATATTAACATCTAGTACATAAGGCTCCGTTGTAAAAACATCGCAACTACGAAACAAATTGTTTAGTTTCGATGTTTTTCTGTCGGGGTCCGTGTCTATGCCGTGGTTTACGAATCGATTAAAGCTTATGGTGTCTGCGATGAGCTGGCCATACGTAACAGCCGAAATATGGCCATTGTTTACATATCTGACAATTATCGCATTTTTCGGTTAGCGGAAAAGTTAGAATGTTTGGGCTGAAATTGTACCTAGATAAAAATTCTATTATTGTCTTGTGACTTTGGCTAGGGGTATTATATTTGAAAAAAGAGAAAGATGTAGAGGTAAAATTCATTTTTATCTTTTATTTTTGGCCTAGCCAAACTCCTTATTTATCTAAGAATAGACTCTGGGAATTTCATCAATTTTGAACCATAAATAACGCCGTTAATAGAAAACGCGTTTTAGCACAGGTAGAACCGGGTCATAACGTTACTGTTTTGCACGTATTCAAAAGTAGCATAAAATGCGTTTTTCTGCACCTTCAAAACTGTTTTTCGCGAAAAGTAGAGCCAATTCACTATTTCTGTGTTCAGATTCGGACTACTGGGAAAAAATACCCATCCAAATCAGTTGTCATGAATCTAAGTACCACTTATAACCTACGAGTGACCTACGACATTCGATGCCTTCATGTCAGTTGTGATGTTTTCTGGCCAGATGCGATCCGGTATAAGCCGTTCAAGTGTGCGCACTCTGCTCCGGTTGCGATTTTTTCCGTGCCGGTACGAGCCGGCCAGATGTGCTTCAAGTTTAACAGTTCCTATTTGGATGCCAGTTCCAATTTAGTTGTAGCCTGTATGCCCCAAGCCGAGATTCACCTTTAATGACTATGTCAAGTGGTTAGAGGGTTTGCCGGCTTTCCATAGGGGCCATATCGGTGTGGTGCCCATGGGGCCAGTTATGCATAGGCACACAAGCCCTATACTCTGGAACGAGCTGTCTGGGCAGTATTCTGTTCTATTTTTAGTCACTACTAGGGATGAGTTTGTTCGCGAACGAACCGTTCGAAATGCACGGGTCAAATGTCTGAACCGTTCGAACCGACTCGCCGCTGGCAAAAAGAACGGGTCAGTAGTTCGTTCGTTTACGGCGTTTATGCACTCGGCTCATTTTTGCTCAAGGCATAGACGCCTCAAGGCAGACACATGCCAGCTTATTGCGACGACGGCACTGGCGCGGCGGCGTCTTTGATGCACGTGTTCGTGTGTTTCCAGTGCATCGTAAAGTATTATGGAAACATTATTTTCGTTAGTTTATTTCTGGTTTGATTGAAGAATGAAGTTTCGTCAACATATTATGGATCTGTCCTAATATTGTCGTTGCGTTTTAAAAAACTGGTCAAGCGGAATGTAAGATATGAGATTTTTTTGCGGTAATATTGATCGACTTGTTTAGTTAAACATACAGAATTTTTTGAAAAGTATTGTATAAATTCGGTATAACCTTTCGAAAATCCCTAAAAGATCAAAATTATTTATGCAAATACCATTGTCTTATTATAAGCCTTAGTAGTATTTTTATAAGATCTATTTTTTTTTGTTGTTACTGAGGTGACTTTTATCAGCATAAACTACAAGAAAAACTATCAGAAAAATCCAGTTCTAACAAAGCAAATCATTATTCGCATGAGTTGGGCCGTCGCGCGTCGGTATATTCGCACAAATTACCTCCTGTCACATAGGGCCGCTGCAATGGCTGAACGAAGAAGATAACAGCAATGCGCGCGTCTTGTGTCTCGTTCATTTTGAACGGTTCGTTCGCTAGATCCGTCTATAACCTATATGAAATTCGTTCATTTTGAACGGTTCGGTCGCTCGGTCGGTCCATATGAAAGTCGTTCATTTTGAACGGGTCATTTTACTGAGCCGATTCGACTGAACCGGGTCACTGAACTGACCGAGAATGCCCATCCCTAGTCACTACACAGTGTATCGGGAGGTAATCATGGGTTTTACAAACGAGTTATAGAGCCATAGCATCATTTCCGGTTGTCTTTCCGAGTGCCTGTCTGGTTGTCTATAAGATCCTTTTGGCTCTGTATGTTAAGTCTTTGTGTTGTCACTTGTCAGTCCAAGTGAGTTTTTGAGTCCTGGTATATTCCTAGGAATTTAAATTGGAGTGATTGAAAGAAGGTAGGGGGTTTCAGTCCTCCCATTTTCCTAACCTACTAACTTTTGCCAACAAGATTCATCTTTGAAAATAACGCACTCCTGTCTCGTGCTATAGCATGGTTTACAGAGAATGCCCATCCCTAGTCACTACACAGTAGTGATGTAAAGTTTAGTTACTTTCGGGAACCAGTTACTTTCGTTATGATCGTTAACCCCTTCCGCTATGCAACCAAACATACCCCCTCGCCTGTTGGTTTATGGGCAATAGCAAATACTCAAACGGTGCAAAGTAACGAGTACCGAAAGTAACTAAACTTTACATCACTACTACACAGTGCATCGGTAGGTAATCATGGGTTTTACAACAGAGTTATGGAGCCATAGCATCATTTCCGGTTTGAGTCCCCATGCCTTTCCGAGTGCCTGTCTGGTTGTCTATAAGATCCTTTTGGCTCTGTCTGTTATGTCTTTGTGTTGTCACTTGTCAGTCCAAGTGTTTTTCAGTCCTGGTATATTCCTAGGAATTTAAATTGGAGTGGTTGAAAGAAGGTAGGGGATTTCAGTCCTCCCATTTTCCTAACCTACTAACTTTTGCCAACAAGATTCATCTTTGAAAATAACGCACTCCTGTCTCGTGCTATAGCATGGTTTACAGAGTAGCGCAAAATATAAGCTAAAAATCGATGAGTCACTTCTAATTTTCCTGGGATGGACTGCACCCGCTGCTACATTGGCTTGATAGCTTCAGTTACAATCAAATTTTATTCACATGAGGAAGGATATATTACCCTAGTATACAATAGTAACCTGATTAATTTAAGACATTTCGAAAACAAACTTACTTTGGGTTGCTCCTTCCTGGTCTTCATATTAAGACACACGAAGAAAATATTCTTCTTTATTCTTAATGTAGAAAAGTAGATTTTCCCACAATTTTAACAAACGTCAAAACAAAATTAAATATAGGTATGTTTTAGATAAATTAACCCTTAATTTTGAATAATCGTGTTTTTTTTTGTTCACGTTTACACTATTATATTATTTTCAATTGCGAATTGGAATATTTTCACAAAGTGAGAGATAAATAAAGCAAGATGTGTAAATAATTAAATTTATTAATATTTAACTGCTACATAACATTTAATCTAAAAGAATTAACACTACTCTGCTGGAATGTCATGTGAGTTATTACAATAAATAATGATAAAAAAATAATAAACAGCATTTGAAAACACAAAAGAAACGATTCTCTTGACTAGAATTTTGATATATTCAGAAACAGACGTAGAAAAGGAAACAATCCATTTTCTTTCCAAACTCTTGTCAGTCTATTTTAGTATTTTTAGTTTTGTTAAGAAAAAATGAAAAATAAATAAACGAAAGTCTTTGTGACAAATTAGTCAACATACAACATCAAACATAAACTAGAGAAAATTGCATTTCAAATACAAATCACATTAAATTCACAGTAATACTGGAGTTTCTTTCAATTCTATTCAATTCCACTATTCTTACTGAGAGGATGGACCAGGCTGATCTTCAGGTGCCCTAAAATCACAATATAAAACACCAATTTCTTTATCCATCAGACAACCTACTTCTCTTCCTTTTGTTCCCTTTCAGGAGTATTTAAGTCGTTCAACAATGCAGAGAGCTGCTGAGGTTGCTTAGACGACTTGTTGGGTTTTCTTTGAGTAAGCAAGGATGGTGTCCAACTGAACGGGGATGTTGAGAAAGTAGGATCTAAAAATGTTGATCATGTCACAACAAACCCATAAAAATGGTATAAAACAAACAAAAAAACACTAGGATAATTTTTGAAAAGAATCATGTTTGATGAAAAATATAAATTGTAAAATCAGATATTACTTACCGCTGGATGAGGCAGATGGCTGACTGGTAGAAGAACTGACAGCACCACTAGCGCTGTCATTCAATTGTAGCGCCGATTGCTTGCCAAAATTGAGCAACGGCTTAGGAAAACTACTGGGGTGCGGCGGGCTAACCAGTTTACGATCCATCTTCGGGTACTTGTAGAACTTTCTACGGTGCTGATCCTGTTCGGGATAACAGTTTAATGAACGTAGGAAAGACTCTAAAGGCCCCATGACGGCTTCCTACATTCGAGTAAAGTTAAGATAATAATAGATTGTCAGTAGTCTGTAAGTGTAAGCAACATTCATTCATTCGTATTACAGCATTTTTTTTGTTATACAAATGTTTTAAGGTAAGCCTTTCACTATACTGATGCAATGTAAATTTCAAATTTTAATAATATAATTTTGAATGATGAAGTCTGATATGAAAGTCGGAAGGACCAGAGCGCCTTTCGCCTATAATTTAATGGTTGGAAAATGCATAAGTAAAATCTTCGTAAGATAATGTTAGCAATTTATGAGTCAAATATACCATCTCATCAGTGCAGAGGGCTCCATCTTAAATAAAACAAAATAAAAATAAGAATTGGTTCTTGCTACAAACCTTTGTAGAATGATTTAAGGGAATGGTCTCAGTCCATCTGCCGTTTGTTGACGAACATGGAGAATTAGGGGAATTCTTGTGTCTAGAACATAACTTTGAAGATGTGGCGTGACTACCGCATTGCGTCGGCTTATCTGAGGACAATATATCTTTAGTAGCATTAGACTACAAGACTACAGAAAGATTCAAAATATTGTTGAGACTTTAATGTTCTTTAATATATACTTTGCTGAGACTTTAATGTTCTTTAATATTCTTATATAAAAGCAGTCACTTTTTTCCCAAGTTAATAATTAAACAACCATTTTTAGTTTAAAGCAAAATTAGCACAACTTTTCATATCTAAGGTAATTTGTCATGTTGAGCCAGAGCTACTTGTCATTTCTAATGTACATGTGTATGTGCATCATCTAATCTAATCATTGAAAGTCTGCACTTTCTAGCATTGTAGCGTCAACAGAGAGAAAATTCATTTTATTTCATACTATTCGGTATATTGATGTTTACATCATCAGTTTGAGTCCGGTAAGCGAGCTATAACACCACAAGGCAGGTAAGTGTTACAAACCATAGCAACGCGGTTGCGATAGAAAAAAACCAACTTAATTTTCACAAAATATGTCATTTTTACTTTTGAAATAAGTAAATTTTTTACAACGTAATTGCTATTCAACCGGACTCGACAGTATGAAGTAAAATGCTCTACGATATACGTCCGGTAGGTCTTGTAACGTACTCCTTTACATATTCGAGACTCGGCTCGTGTCGTTGCCTCCTCCGTAATATTTAACTCGTCCTGTTACAAGATAGATAGATTTATTAAACTTTGTACAAAGTAGCGTCAAAGAAATCTTACAAAGCATCACAAGACTACATTATGTTATATAACACATTTCATCCTGTCTTGCTTCTCAATACTTCCTTAGCCTCTGCCATTGAGTATGGTGGGCTGGTGCAGTACAGGGCTTTTAATGTTTTCTTAAGTTGTTTAGATGGTAGGTCTTGTTGCTCACGTGTGAGGCAGTTGTATAAACTGGTGGGGAGTCTTATGAAGTCCGTGGCCACGAGCCTCCCGTTTTGTGGGAGAAGTTTATATGCCGATCTTGTGTTGTAGTTGTGGATGTCGCTGTGCTGAGGTAGGCCTTGCTTTTCTTTGTGGATTCTCAGCAATGCCTTTACTGCATAGGCAGCATACACCGTAAGTATCTTCAGTCTCTTGAAGATGGGCTTGCAGGATGATGTGGTTTTTTCCTCTACGATGCTACGCACAGCTCGTTTTTGTATCAGAAGGATTCTGTCAGCATGGGCAGAGTTGCCCCACATCTCAATACCATAGACCATTTTTGCATGGAACAGTGAGTGGTAAGAGATCATGGCTGTCTTTGTGCCTGCAGCTTGTGCAGTTCTTCTTATGAGGTAGGTTGTTTTCGCTAGGCTGTTCCTCAGTTGATCTATGTGCAGTTTCCATGTTAGTCGAGGGTCGATGGTAAGACCAAGGAAGCGCACGCCTCCTCCAACCACCTTGGAGCGGTTCAGTTCGTATGTAATGGATTCCGTCTTGGTTTCGTTCATGGTTAAGTTGTTTTTCTCAAACCATCTTTTCACAGTGTTGTAGTTTTGTGCGGTTTCTACTTCCAGTTGTTCTGTTGAGCTGGCAGTTGTCGTCAGAGTCGTGTCATCAGAGTACAGGATTGTGTGACACGTTAGGTGGTTGGGCAAGGTATTCATGAATATTACAAGTCGCCTACCGGACTTATAACGTAAATAACTATTAAAGTACCGTAAAACGAGGTTACTTGAAAATAGCATGGATACTGGAGAAAGTCTTTTTCATAAACCCAGTTTGAAAAATTATCATGTTGTTTACATCAATATCTCCGAAACTATTAAGCTTAGCAGAACAAATTATACATTACTCTATGTACATTGTTTATACAACTATAAACACGCAACTTCATACAGCACATGTTTTTGTAACAGCAAAACCGGCCCAAGGCCTGAAGACGAAAAAAATGTTTCGAAACATGTAGCCAAATGGATCACTAATAAAATAACATCAGATACGCACTCATTGAGTTTTATTATTACCACTATCTGGTGGCATGGAATCTTATTGTATGAAGTTATTTGTTATTAGATATTGATTGATGATTTTGAAAATCATCAATAAATAGAGATAATTATTTTTAATTTGCAAGATTTCTGTGTGGCGGGATTACTTAATTGACCACTGAGTCTCAACAAATATTTATAACTTTTATTCCGATTGCAGTTGCACACCACTGTTGAATGATATGTCGGTAAATAAACTTCAAAAGTTGTCATGGAAAGTGTTCTTTAATCTTTACTGCATGACAATCGATTTCGACCTGATACAGGTCATCATCAGGTCAAACTAAAATAGACAAAAATACATGGTGTCAACATCGAACAATTAAACGATACGCTAGTGTCTACGATATATTCTAATGTCACTCGAAGGGCATGAAGCGTTAAAGAATAAAACCTTCATCGGTGAGCATCTTAATCATGACACAATACTTGACTACCCATGCTTTCATTTAGTTTGTAGAGGTCTGATCCAAAAGAGTGCTAATTCCAACACAAACATCTACCTGGAACATAACCTAACTTCGTTGGATTTAATAATTCCACCTGATGCCGAAATCAAATACAAACCACTCACAGTTACTATCGCCCTGATTCGATGCCTGTTTAGTGACCGCTTTGACAGTAAGTTGTTTGTGATTGGCATATTCATGCCCTTCGAGTGACATTAGAATATATCGTAGACACTAGCGTATCGTTTAATTGTTCAATGTTGACACCATGTATTTTTGTCTATTTTAGTTTGACCTGATGATGACCTGTATCAGGTCGAAATCGATCGTCATGCAGTAAAGATTAAAGAACACTTTCCATAACAACTTTTGAAGTTTATTTACCGACATATCTTACAATTATGGATAAGGTGGAGAGTTTCATCAATATCACTGTTGAATGCGTTTACATTGACTGCGGAATGCAAAAAAAAACAGTTTACTGAGTGACCAATTGTATCATACTTATTAACAAATTACAAATTTCGACCCATTTTTAGTCCCAAAAACGACAATTATTGTACCCAGGAAGTCCCGGGACCAAAATCGCGGGAGTGGAAACCCTACACCTGACTGCTGTCAATACACCAATACAATTTTGTGCGTCAGTTCTGTGTGTTAGATGCAGATGAAGAAGTACTTTTTCTTCTTGATCTTACCGAAGAACAGACTTATCAACCAGTTTCCGTTAAATCAAATATTCAATACTGTCCAAATATTTGTAAGTGTCACTTTGACAAGTAGTCGGCGCGAATTCGCTCTCCAAACGCGTCAATCCCGCATGGTGGCCGCACAGGTGTGCATTGCGCCATAAGAATATATGCAAAGCGTCCGCCACGCGGTAGTAGCTTTACAAAGCTAAAAAAATATTTTTAATATATTTGGTTGCAGTGCTAATTTTCAAATCCTTTGCTTATTGTATCTCAATCATTCCCATCACTAACCAGAATTAATAAGCTGCCAAAATTAAGAAGTTAATAGACAAGTTTCAAATTATTCACAATATTCTGTTTACTTTTCCAATCTATTAGAGTTAAAATAGACTAGACTCACCACCTGTTGCTTGAGCATTCGCAGAATCCAGCACAGCTGTATTTAAATCAGGCTGGGACAGATCAATCAGGGACAAGTTTGAGGTGTTCTGATTGAAGTTTACTGCAAAAAATAATTTTACCTCAAAATACTTCACCCTCTTTGGATTTCGACAATACACTTACGCAAGCTTTGACTAGGTTCAAAAGTTGTCGACTCAACGTTACCATTATTCCTATCCTGCCTGTCAAACAAATGGAACAACATGATCCTCTCCTCAAAAGAACTTCCGGGCCTAGCCGAAGTTGAAGTTGTGGAATTGCTCACAGCAGGGCTGGACTCGCGCAGCAACATTCCTTGCGCCATCGAGAATTCTGCGTATTCTACATCGTTTTCACCTGAGAAATTAATTATACAAATTATAGATTATCAATTGTGTATGGAAGACAGGATGCATGGGCAATATCACATCAAACCAGTATATTAGATTGCCTCTATGGCAACGGGAGGAATTTATGTATACACTTTCCGACATGACTCTAGAGTACCGATGAGGTTCAGAAGCAAATTTTTTACACACAGAGTTCATGTCGACTGTAATAACAGATGTCATATTACACCAAAATGGCTTAATTAGACTAACACTAATAAAAAACTAAAAAAAAAAAAAAAAACAAACATTAATAGAATGTAATATATTTTTTTATATCAAAACCATGAGGATGATAATGAAGTAATATCTCGAGTAAGATCTAAAGTATAAAGAAGATAATAGAGATATATATATATATATAAAAAATATATGTATAATAAGACTTAGCGGTGTTTTTAATCTGCGAGGAGACGTTGGATAGTTGGTAAGGGGCGGGGGGGCCAGCTAGGAATTTTGGAGGGGTCTTTCGGGGGACGGGGCGCTACAGTCCTTCTCGGCCACCTGACTGCCCTGCTCGGGTTGTTCGTCACTCGATGTTCCGCAACAAGGCGACATTCCTTCATTACCTTAAACCGAGTACAATGTTATAGATTGAAGGCAGCTTTATTAATGTGGTAAGCAAGTATGAACAGTGAGTTCTCCAGATCAGGATGTCACAAAATGTTGCGGAACAATCGAGTAGCCATGTCGGAAGGACTAACCTGCTGCTTAGATAAATTTTGCAGGTAATAAAATTAAAAAAATATTGTGATAGTACCGTTATGTGGAGATCTTATTAGCCAGGAAATTATATGGGGTGAAAGAACAACATTTTGAAGTCCTAGACTACTTGGAGGACTCACTGTCTACTTTGACATTAATATGATTTTCGACTGAGATCTCCATAAAACTCTTCTAAAACTAGGCAATGATTCTAGTTTCTAGAATTCATAGGATTTAAAATGTCACCCATATGGTTGTCGACTCTTCAAAATCAATTCCGGTCTAAGCACGAGTGAGCGGCAGCTTATTTTTTTTCTGTTCTAATGGTACACAGTTAAAAAATATTCTTTTGAAAAATATTCAATGGCGGACCAAAGATTTGAACCGCGGACTCTCCAGTAGAACTCAACTCCATACAAAAATTTAAAAACATAAAAATAAAAATCATCATAGACCAGCACAATTTAGCGAATCTAATATAGGTCGATCTTTGCCTCCCTGTCAATAATGACAGTAGTCTGGTGCAATCAACGTTTGTCATTCAGTCAGTGGCGTAGTCAAATAAATATTTTTCGTTCACGCAGCTCTTCCTTCAAAGATGTAATTGTAATGTTTTTCTGAAATTAAATAATGCTCAATGTTGTCCAAAAGAGGAATAACATTGTAGTTACTTGCTGCGTATAAGTATATTGTGTTTCGAACTTGCATGTTTGCGCCATCGTCGAGGTCTTCATTTTTTTGTTTTTTTTTGTGGTCTAGATTTACCAGGGGTAGACAGTGGTTCATTTACCTCTCTGGAAATTTTAATATTAGTGACAGTCCTCACACTTATTTTTAATGGATCCGCAACTCTCTAAGTAAGGATGACCATTAAGATGTACATACTTACACATTTTATAAATAACAAAATAATACCCGATTAATGGCATTCAGCGAAATTAAGGGGCCGGTGTTTGCCTTTTAAGCTGTAAAATAATCTATTAGATTAGCAACGAGATTTCGTGCCTGGAATTTAATCGCTTTCCTGGCATTTTGAAGTTCACAATGACAGCAGACCACTGTAAGCGAAGCTGCTGGAATTACGAACTACACAATGACATTTAAATATAGTTCTGTCTTTGTTATACACATTAGTACCTAACATTAGTATCCGAGACCGTGTGTCTTAGCCATGGAAGACGTACGTCCGACATTAGTGTCAATAATCTCACATGTCGTAGAAAGAGTGATCGCATGACAACCTTATTATAACTAGATTCGCCTAACTTTGACAGGGAGACAAAGATCCATTGATCGAACTATATCTATTAAACTTTTATGTTCACTAACTTATGTAATCTCTTAACAATTCTCATAATTTTTTCGATACATTGAAAAGAAATTTATCAAGATTATCACACACCATAATAATTTGAAAATAGATAAGTGCTTTTTTGTCTACTTTCCAGTTTGGCTCTGGAGTAACTAAGTAGCTTTGGAAAGTTCTCAAGCACTCTATAACAATTAAGTTTTACATAAATAAAATTTCTATTTGCTATGGCTGATGATTCCAGGCTTATTATTAGGTAATGACCATCTGAAGAGACTTCTTCTCCAGATGGTCCCTCACAGCTTTGAAGAAGTTCTTCCTCTCATATTTCCATCGTTCACTATATTTATGACTATCAGTGTAATTAATATGAAGATGTGGATACATTTTCATATTCTTATACTAATGGTTGTACATCAAACAGCAAATACTAAGCAATTACGCAAATAACAAATAAACAAATAAGGAACTTACCAGACATCGTCTCATCGTCAACGTCATTCTCGTCATTTGAGTTTTCCTCCACCATTATCAGATTGGTGTCGTGGTGATCATCGTCCATAAAATTTTCCGGCTCACTCATATCCTACGAAAAAAATAACGTAATTACGTAGGTGAGAATTTAAAAACTCTCTGATCGTACTTACATCTGTGTCGCTACTACTACTGCTAAGCGTCAATGCTGTCGTCGTTGTGTTGAGCAAATTCGGGGAACTGAGGGACACCCCCAGACTAATCATCCGAGGAGTGTCCGATATTCCTTCCGAGATCGGCAGAATCGGCACCTCCTCTCCTGTCGGCTTTCCGGTATTGATCTGCGTCCGGATTGAAGACGCCGAAGAGGCGCTACTGCAACTACCGTCAGTCGCAATGTGCATCTTCGGAATGTTAGAATCACCAGTAGGGGGATTATTTGGCGACGGTCTAAAAGCAAAAAAAAGAGCCATTGAGATAGATAAGTACTCCCTATTTGTTTAAAGAAAATCCCTAAAAATTTGTTGAACCAATCTTCAGCTAATGGGTAGTTCTTCATGCTGTTACTGTCTGTGTTACCAATTTTTGGCCATCAGAATCATCTGGGGTCAATAAATGCCTAGATGTTACAAAACTTATACGATCTATTTGGACCTAATCGGTACTCAGAGTCATTTGAGCAATTGTATTCTATTTGCCGATAGGATTGTGAAGTTATGTCTGCCTGTGTATAGTTTTTGAGAAAAAAATATTTTTTTTACAGATATTATCAAAAACAACTCAATTGAGA
This sequence comes from Aphodius sticticus, assembly GCA_963966075.1. Classification (NCBI taxonomy): domain Eukaryota; kingdom Metazoa; phylum Arthropoda; class Insecta; order Coleoptera; family Scarabaeidae; genus Aphodius; species Aphodius sticticus. The sequence continues at coordinate 25,219,004 of OZ014509.1, forward strand.
ATTTCTAACTTCAGATTCAGATTATATGGATTCATTAGATTCTCTAGTATGGCTAAAGGAGGGATTAAACTGAAATATTTTCATGTTAATACTGTTTAATAAATCTACAAATTATAACAAAATAGGCCTAAAATAAAACAATTATTACTGTTTTTACGCACATTTTGCAGAATATTTTATTGTTTTAAATAACTAATACGGGGTCTCTTTTCCATCTGGCAGGCAGCCGTTTATCCTTAACTTTTGGCATTTCAAATATGTTCACTACAAAGTCGAAAAACTGTTGCGCTTTCAGCATGTTTATAGCCGGTATATCATAATGCAGTAGAGGCGATTTTTGAGGGTTTTTTGGGATTTTTGAGAAGCAAATGCACAGACCTACGACATCTAGAAATACACCAATCACAATTCTCAGCCTGACGCCAACCACTCGGCATGTACCCGGCAGTGATCGAGTCTGTTCGGTTTGTTTTTGCTTTTGTCACTGTCGGACTAACCCGCTGAAAACGGGTTTGAGCAGCTCAAAAAATCCGTAAAAAAATAAAATAAGCACAGATATGGCAAAATAAACACATCTCTGCAAACTCCGTTAAAAAAGGCAAAATAAGCGAAATAAAAATAGCGCCAAATGCTTTATTTTTTTCGATTTCGTGAAGATCCTTAAGCTTTTTACACTGCTTGCATTAAAACTGTCCAAGCAAAATGCTTAGAATCTGCAGTCTACTCATTAACAAGTCACTTCAGGACATATGTTTTGAAACAGTTCTTATAGTTGACACCTGGTATAGAGCGTTTCATTTTATTATAAACCTACGGATTGGAATATTACAACAATATTGTTGTGTTAAAATGATCATCAACAACACAAATTTATAAGCGTGATGAAATGTGGGTCACTCTGGGTAAAGAAGAAAAGCAGAGTTTAAAGCTTAAGTGAATTTCTGGCCAAACAATAAATTTACTCCAACACTGATGATGAATGTTAAACTGCATTTTTTGTCCAAGTTTTCAAAAAATCCTAATATAAAGTTCCCATTTCAAGCAATTTATTTCCTTTTATGAAATTAAAGATTTAACACAAATTATCATACCCATCACGTTTAAAAAAAAAACCATAAAAAACTGTTTTTACAACTATATGTCATCAATGTTTTGATTATACGTATATTGCCTTCTAGTGTAGTCAAGTTAAAATTAAGGAAGTTCATATGTGCCCGTCACAGCTATTTAAAAGTGTTTTTCATAAAACTTATCAAAGTTCATCTATCTCCAACAATATTCTATCTCCCCAATAAATTATTATTATTATTATTATTATTAAGAGATGGGTCACCTTTTTGTTATATTCTTGCATTAGCATAGCAGCTTGTGGTTTGCACTTTTAATGCAAAAATAGTTAGCAGGCTAGATTAATATTATTTTTCAATGTTCAGTTCATATTTTTTTTAAAATCTTCAACGTATAATAATAATAATAAATTAACACATTAAATTACCCTCATGTTGGTTATTTATATAAGACTCGATTACAACTCGATTACAACTGGCCGTGTTCACCACGCTTTGGAGCATCTCACTTAGAACAATTCCCACCTATTGTAGCTGCAGCATGTGCCTCACCCAATTTGCCATCATGGCATCAGCTTCGAAATGGTCCACGTGGTACGATAAATATTATTATATAATAATTTTATTTTTATTTGCTGCCAGAATATATTTGTTATATTATCTACAATTTATCTTCCTGCAAACCTTGTGAACATTTGATCTGAATTTATGACAAAAGAGAAATAATGTGAGAATAAAATATCAAAAATCTACCGGGATTTTCTGCTTTGCAGGGCATTGCTCCCTCGCTAAACAACCGAGGCATGTGATAAGAAATAGATTAATTTGTCATTTTAAGCATTGATTTCTTTTGTTATAAATTCAGTTATCCCAGTCTCTCAACTGATCCAACTGGTTTCTGACATTTGATCTTATGAATATCATGTAAGTAGAAAAGAAAACAAAGTTGTCTTTGGCGAACTAGGTTTATTATATCTGTGGTTATCGATTTCGGGAAGCGATTCCCATCTTCTGACCAGCTGCGAGAAGAAAAATACATATATATATATATATATACTCAAACTAGTATTATAAAATTACAAATCAATTAAACATATAAATATCTTACCGTCGGGCGGCGAGTTAAAGTACATGTAACATGTGGAGAATCATTCAATCAATCGGTATCACAGTATAGTCAGTCAAAATTAAAATTACAATTAAAATTCAACATTCAGGCTAAAAACACGTGTTTGACATTGGACGACTGGACGGAAAACGGAGTAGAAACGAATGACGTAGCGCAAGCGCGTAAACGGTGTGAAGTTGTTACAACCAGCCAGCGGCTGCCAAAATGTTTTCACCCAGCAACAGTGGTACCGAACAATTCTTTAAAAACAGTTGCAAAGTGCGAAAATCATTCAAACAAATCAAAACAAATGTGTAACAGCCATCACAGCAGAGTAAAGAAAAAGTAAATAGATATTTACCCAGACATTCATACACACATTCACATATATAATTACAAGTGGAGCTGAAAAATATATATAACAACAAATTCAAACAAAAACACAAAACAATTGAGGGTGGGCACCAGTCGAAAATTCAGGGGGGGGGGGGGGGGCAGGGGGTTAAGTGTTAATTTAAATGAAGGTTCTATACAGTTGTGGACCGTTGAGACTAGTAATTTCGTTCAGTAGGTTATCGTTGTTATTCTTTTTTGACTTTTCAATGTGGTAAAACTCGTAATAGTCGATTAATGGGTATTTGTTCATTGGTTTTACGAGCTTCATGTTTTCAATCTTGGTTGTATGGTTGTTTTTTATTAGGTGTTGTCCGAATGTTGAGGGGTTATTAGTTTTAGTGTGTTCTTTATATCTGATTTCTAATGAACGCAATGTTTGGCCTATATATTTGGAGTCACAACAGTCACATGACAGGCAATAAATTCCGCTCTGTTTGTGTGCACTGGTCTTGTCTTTGCAGTTGTTTAAAGTTTTAAAGATATTTGTAGTATTATAATTAGTGAGGGTTATGTTGTGGGAATGAAAAATTCTCTTTAATTTATTGTGAATAGGGGTAAAAATGGTAGTGTTAAATATTTAGCTGAAGGCTTTGAGTGTGGGTAAATTATATTTATGAAATTATTTCTCTTTATTGAATTATGTATGGGGTGTAGGTCTGTTTTTGTATAACCATTGTTGATACCGATTTGGTGTATAGTGTTAAGTTCTTTTGTGTAAGATTGAAGGTCGAGTGGTGTATTTTCTAATCTTTGGAAATAATATCTGAAGGCTGAAAACTTTATATTAGCGGGGTGTTGTGATTGTTTGGGAATGACAGTGTCTGTAGCTGTGGGTTTTCTGTATATATCGTATTTAAGTTTATCGTTAATTTTCGTGATGGAGAGGTCGAGGAAGTTAAGTTTATTGTCTTGTTCTATTTCCATGGTGAATTTTAGATCTGAAATTTGGTTGATTTGTTGAAAGAAGCTGTTCAATTCTTCTCTATTGCCTTGAAATATACAGAAAATATCATCCACGTATCTACCCCAAAAAAGGCGCAATTTTCCCAACTGCAAATTCATGACCTTGTGTTCGAGGTAATCGACAAAAAATGAAGAGAAAAGTCCACTCAGTGGATTGCCCATAGATAATCCCTTGTTCTGTTTGTAAATTTGAAAATTAAATTGAAAAAAATCATGTTGCATAACAATTATGAAATTATGAATATCACTATATTTTCCAGTACAATCTGTGTTCCCTTAAATGATATATGACCGTTATTACCTTGGACTAGATGATGGTGAAAGTCTCGATTTTGTTAGCAGATATTTTGCGTGGATCCCCATTATTTTCTTCGGAGAGGTAGTTTGCGAGCTTGCCGTTGACCGAAGTTCTAAACCTACAACAAAATTATAAATCAAAAATAAAGTTTCAATTGCTGCACTGCAATAGTTGCAGGCAACCTACAGGCTATGAGGATAAGGAAGAAGTCCAATAAGCAAAATTTGAATGTGAAGTAAAAGAATTTTGTAACTTTTTTGGATTTTGTTAACATCCTGCATAATTAGCCATAATTAGCTTAATAATTAAACATGAGAATTGTAAAGTCTACTTGGCAAAATGTAAATATCAAGTTTGGTAAAAGAAATTAGTTTTTTTCTAGTTTAGTATGAAATTTCTTAGGCACATCTTTCTATAAAAATTGGTTGGTATAGAAAAAAGAAAAAACACCCTGTCAAATTTTTGCTATTAAAGAAAAAAATAAAATAGAGTGAAAGGATACACATACCTTCATTGGGAAGAGGTGTGCTCATGGTTGGTATCGTGTATAAGCTCTTAACGCCAGTGATAGCACTGGCTTCCCCCATCTGGGAACTGGCCGCTGCTCCAATTGATGCGGCCACAGCATTCCGAGATATTTCTGCAGCTAGCCTCTAAAAACGTAACGAGTGAATAATGAGAATAAATTGATCTCCGAATGGACTGAACCTCCTTCGATTCGTTGATCTGAGAGATGTACTGGTTCTGCAGTGCTTGTAGTTGGTTTATGTACCACTGCTGGTCACGGCAACGCTGGTAAAATGTCGGTGCTCGAACTTGAAACCTAAAATAGTTTGCCATGTTTTATTCATAATTACAAATTGGTGTTGACAGAAGCTAGACAGACCTTTAAGACAATTTATAAATTGTTTAGTTCTAAAGAAAAATCACAAAGTTATAGTAAAAAATATTTGGCATTCCAGCCTAATCAGGTTTTTCAAAATTTGTACAACAATTTTATACATAGTGTTGACCTGTAATATTTTGGTAATTTAAATAATCTCTACAAAATAAGCCATGTTTTTGAAGAAACTAAATTAATAAAATGTGTTATTGTTACTTAATAATAAAGCTAGTATTGGAATTACTCCGGTTTCACAGACCTGTCATATTTTTAAAGTTTCTTTTTGTTTGCACTACAACAATTCCATTATACTCTACATTACTGAATCAATAGGGTATTATGGTATTTTTCAAATGACATTTTTACAAAGAATGTGTTACTTATACTTGTTTTACAAATAAAATGTCAAAATTACTTTAATTCAAGAGAAAACACTGTTTGAATGGGAAACACTTCTAATGACGTCACGGGACGCAAATGTAATGAGCATTTGGCAATGTTGCTTTATTTTGAACGTAGTTATGTTCCGTCATTGCATTGGTAGCTCAGACTGACAACTGCATTGTTATTGAGGTCAGACTACATGAGATCAGTGCAATGTATAAACAAATTAGTAGCAAATCAGCAGATATGCGGGATAAGATATTTTTTAAACAGCCAAGAAACAAAATGAAAGATGTTTGTTTGACAGCAACATGTGTTTAAATGGCTTCTAAACAAGTAACCAACAGTGACGGCAAGCTTACTAAAAGAAAATGCTTTAATATTCTTGAATTAAAAGCCCCTTTTCCTTTGTATAATATATTTAATATCTTAGGTACCAGTGTCGTTTTGCTACATCATCAGCCTAAATCTATAAAAAGAATGTTGATGGTAATAAAATAAATAATAATTTATTATATTTCACGTAATTAAAAACATTCGCAACAACGTGTGCCATGCGTAAAAGACGAAGAGACAATTGTCACGTGCCATGCGTAAAAGACGAAGAGACAATTGACACACGGCTGGAAGTTACCAAGAGAGATAGCAGATATTGGTACAATGTAAGCAACTTAAGAATCCACATTTTTATGTTATTGGAAGGTGAACATGTATAATGGTTTTTGTTAAAACTGTAATAGATTGTTTAACAAAGTGATATTGTAGTTTCTTCTTTGTTTCTGTATTTCAAGCTGTTCTAATAAATCTAATTTGTATTGAAAGCGGTACCTAAGAAAGTAAATATTTTATATAATGGAAGAGCCTTTTAATTCAAGAATATTATTTTATATACATTTGTCAACATGGACCCATTTTAAAAGAAAATACTTTGTTACCTATTTTGTAAAGTTACCACTTTTAATTGTATTTTTATCATAAACAAACCACACAGAGTTAAAAACTTGACATCTTGACATGCAGTAGAATCATTTGTTTAGTGATGTTAGTCAAATTTCCACATGACCGTAATACCCTAGAATGGATCTTTAAAATTAAACACTTTCCAAATTGTCTGGGATGTCCCTCCCTCATTTTAGAAATATTTGTATGTTTTAAGCCTTAATGGTCATCCTGTAGCCCTATTGCTGCCGTACCGTCCCGTTTTACTTTTGTACTTGTTCAAATATCCTATATCTAGTCATTTATGTAGTCGTATTGTTCTTTGGTCGTCTTTCTGCTGCAGCTGGCTGGTCGATGCGAACTCGTGTTCGAGTTCGAAGACCCCGTAGAAACCAGCCCAGCTGTGCCAGTATGTCTGTCCGTCTTATATCGTTTTGTAAATTAAAAATTGCGTTTTTTCGCAAAATGAAATGTCTACCGATATTTACGCGGTCTCTCATTATACAACAATATTAATCAAACTATACGATCCTATTACGCGGTATTGATTGCGTAATTAAATTTATCCAGACGAGGCATAAAGGGACTCCACCCTTGCCTCTTATCAATTAAACATGTCGAGCTAGTAAGCCTTAATGGTGTAAAAACCAATAAGATAAAAAAATCTCTGATTTTTTATGTACATTGCAGAGTTATTCAATACAAGTAAAAGATACAGATTGTTGTTTCTATAGTAATATATGCTCTGTCTTCTTATTAAATTCCATAGCGACAATAAAATGCTATCAAAACTAAAACACAAACAGAAAAAGTTATTACAACAAAAGCATTATGTAGATACACTAAACTATTTCTATCTAAAACAGATTGGCTGAAATATTGTATAATGTCTCACATTCCCGTTCAGTAATCTGGTCGCCCAAACTTATATATAGGGTTTCTGCGAGTGAAATAAGTTGTTTTATCTACACTCAAAATTTATATTTACAAAATACTATACTATATTCATAAATATTGTATGTAGATGATAGTTTGGTGTTTTATGACATAAAAACACTGAACTGTCACGATAAAACACAAACTGTCATCATAATCTCTGGTGTCTATTATGATAGCGATCGATAAATGACAACCATGATTTTGTATGTGAGTTTCTCAGTTATTCAGTTTCTGTTCAATTTCTCCCAAAAAAAGTTAAAATATGAAAAGAAAAAATAGGATATATGAAAAGCACAATACCGTAACACCAACGTATCCAGCGCCACGTTCAGATAACCTTCGCTTGCCAGCAGGTCCAACCTGAAGAACCGATTATAGCCCCAGCATTCTCCCACCTCAAAATCGGACGCAAACTCCCTGACGATATTCTTCGAGCTATCACGACTCGCCTGATGTATCATCTCGACGCGATATTCATACTTCGACGTCTCCGGGTATCCGGCGCTCAGCTCGAGAAATACCGATAGGTAATTGCCCCTGACGACACCATTGCCGTCCGGGTATACTTTTAAACGCCAGCAGAGTCCGTTGCAGTGTAACGGTGTCGAATATACCGGATCAGCCTTCCGTTGTAGCTGCGAGAAGGAGTGCATCACAAACGTGCTGCTGTCATAGCTGGGAACAATTTCACTGTAAAAGATATATTGCATGTTTTATTTTACTGCCATGTACAAAAATACCTAAGAAGTTAACCTAAAAATATGATTTTTTTCATTTATTGTTTTTTTCTGGAACTAGATGAATCATGTAATCAAATCTGGACACAAAACGTTAATCTGATACTCGTTAATTCACAAAGTTGAATTTTTTGTTAATGAATTAACTTTCTAATTAACTTTAAAAACCATTAACAGACTCATTACTTCTGCTACATTTGTCATCCGTTAATTCAAGTTTGTTAAATCAAAAATATAATTAAACATTTCAAATTGATATAGGCATTCTGTGCAAGTTCGGATTTGGTTTCGAGTGCAAATTGTTTTGCTTTTATTATGTAATCATAAATATTTTACTTTTAATATTGTTACTTTTTAATAAATACCTATTGTTTCAAAATATAAACAAACTTAAAAACGCAATCTTCTAAAAGTCTTCTAAAACCTTAGAGCTATAGGCTGGTCTTTAAGATTTGTATGCATAGATCAATTAAAAAATCAAAAATAATTTAAATTTTGTATTTATTAGTCAAATACAGCAGGCGGAGTGGCCGAGTGGTAAGGTGTTTGCATTCCACTGGTCTTGGGTTCGAATCACAGGGTAGACATACGGATTTTTCACTCCGCCGCCGTGCTTCGGAAGGCACGTTAAGAATAGAATAGAATAGAATAGAAAAATGTAAGCCGGGATTAAATAATTAAAATTCAAATTTCAGTAGTTTAAAACACATTTAAAACAAACTGTTGAAAACATGTTTAAAACAAAATATTTGTATTAAAACATGTTTAAAACACCGTTTTAAAACAAAGTGTTTTAAAACATGTTTAAAACACCGTTTTAAAACAAAGTGTTTTAACCAAATAACCTTGCTTCCGTTATGTTTATTACAAATTAACGGACTATCGGTTAACAAAGTTAACTTTTTCGTTAACGGATTAACGAAGTTAACTTTCTGAGTAACTGATTTTCTTAAGATATTTCAGCAAGGTTGAAAATGGGTTAGCGGTAGAGTTGCTTTTTTTACCTTATTAAAAACTGACCATTCCTGACATTTTAATCATCACTTATATTGTTGACCATAAAAAAACATCATAAAGAGATTAAACTGATGTCAGAGCACACATTTTGCCAAATATTGATAAAAAATTGTTTGTTTTTCTTATGTTAATTATAAATATAAAGGATGTTATAATAAGGGATGGATAATATATACCTTCAAGGAGGTTATAGAACAGATACAGGAACCACCACTCTGATATAAATGATATATGATTCAAATTATATACTACACACACACACACACACATATGTACTGTAATCATCTTGTGACTTGTTGCTTGTCAACCAATAAAGGCCTAATCTATTCAATACAAGGGGGCGGTATTATCCTTATTGGCCTATATTGGGGCACTTGCAATGTGAGAACCACGCTATTTAAGAAAAAGTGGAATATATCTTCTTTTGTGCAGAATTTTATAGGGATTCATTTTGTACACCAGCTAAAGTTTAGAAATTGTGACCGTTTTGCGGTAAAATGAAAACCTCGGCAACCGTACACGTTAGGGGATCTTTTAGGGAGTTTATAACAGTCGTAACCCTGCCAGGTTGTAGGCATCAAGTTTGCACAGATGCAAGGTAAACTTGTGAAACATTTGAAGGGGTAGAAAGCCAAGTAGATAAATCATTCACCAAACTGTTCACAAGCTCTTGGTCTACTACTACATCTCTATATATGTAATATATAATGCACTTTGTTGTTGGTCTTTTGCAATAAAATTCTTTAATTGTAATGCTATAACTTTTTGATATTCCTCTTTGAAAAAATTTGCTCTTTGTGACCTTTCACCTCCTATAACTTCTTTAGCGCACATGTTGTCGATGAGGAGTCTTAACACTCCATTTATTTTGACAGAATGCGTTAATCCGTTAATCGTTAATTAACGAAGTTAAATTTTTCGTTAATTTTCTTAATTAACTTTTAAGTTGACTTTCAAAACCATTAACGGACTCATTAACTTCCGCTACATTCATCATCAGTTAATTCAAGTCCGTTAAATCGAAAACATCATAAGAAAACATTTCAAATTGCTATACGTATTCTGTGCAGGTTCGGACTTGGTTTTGTTTACAAGTGTGTGACGCGACTATGGGCGACACGGCGCCGTATATGTAATGCATGCGCGCGAATTGTGTTGTTTTTAGGATGTCTTTAGTTAGTTCACAGTATGGTTCCCAGTAGTTCCCGATCGTACGAAAACAGTACAAAAAAAGCTTCGCTTAGTGAAGATCAGGAGCCTATTTATTGTAATAATAAACATTTCGCTTTTCTTAATATTGTTACCTTTTAACAAATACCTATTGTTTCAATATTTAAACCTAAACTGAAAAGGGCAACTTTCTAAAAATGCTTCTAACTCCAACCAGCTTAGTTTATCTTTTCAATATCTTTTGTAAATCTTGCATCTCGCAATGTATTTTATGTTTTATGCAAGGTATTTTAGTTACCTTAGGTGACTTTGGCGATTGTTAGAAATTTGTTTGTTTTGTTGAGTTTTTGTCGATATTTCGAACATTGAGTGTATTTCGGTTGTTATTATTGTTTTAGATACTATACTGTATACAAATGTGCTTAATGGTGATAATTTATAGATGATAATTATTATAACTATGGCAAAAGCCACCCAAGGTTACCGGTTTGAAAAATTCCTAAGGTAATTTTAACTTATGCAACCAAAAGGTCCGCAGTTATTTGGGTTGCATACTCACCGGCAGATTGGCCATCAACAAAACTTATATTTTTGTGTGTAAAAACTTAACGATTAACGGTTAACTTTAACTTCCGTTACATTTGTAACAAATTAACGGAATATCGGTTAACAAAGTTAACTTTTTCGTTAACGGACTAACGATTAACGAAGTTAACTTTCTGATTAACTTTGCCCAGCTTTGAAGTCCAGCTTGCTGCTAATTAGTTAGCAGATTATCTACTTTTGTGACTCAAATGACTGGACTACAGTGAAAGCTCTCCTTGTGGATAGCTCGAATTTGGCCAATTGATTATGTGTATAAATAGAAACTATAAATAGAAACTATAAATAGAAACTATAAATAGAAACTGGGTGGGCAAATCAATTAAAATCTTCTCCGACAGCCAAGCAGCGTTACGATCGCTGGCGACCAGCAGATACCAATCTCTCGTCGTAAAAAACTGTAGGAGAACATTATCCGGGCTGGGGAAGGCAAACAGAGTTACTCTCGTATGGGTGCCTGGCCACGCTGGCATAAAGGGAAACGAAATGGCCGATTCCGTGGCCAGAGTGGGGGCCAACACAGTACCGGAGGGGCCAGAACCGACTCTCGGAATACCGAGAGACGTGGCAAAACACTCGATTAAGAGATGGATGGTTATGAAATCCTTGGATTTCTGGTCAGGATGCCCAGGGATGACACATTTCAGGGCGGTGACCACATCACCATCCAAAATCAGAACTGAATCCTGGCTGAACTTAAGCAGAATGGACATCAAAACTATGACTGCTGCGTTCACGGGACACTGCCGACTTCGGCATCATCTTCATAAGATAGGACTGACCGATACCGCTGAGTGTCGACTATGCCTGGAGGATGATGATGCATGTTATTTGCTCCTGCCCAGCCGTGGATGGCATCAGGGTCACGATTTTTGGCACGGCCAAAATCAAACTACAAGACCTGGAGAACCAACCACCCGATAGGATAATCAGGCTCATTAAAGAACTGGACCTGGACGGTGAAGTATAACATTAGCTACTAGCAGTAGTAAGTGAGCCACAATAGACCCCCGCGGTCGCGGTGGATGGCTGGTTGAGCGGCCAACTCACAATCTCTCTAATTCTAATGTGTATAAATTAATAATAATAAAGTACCAAAAGAATTATTTGTAATGAACCAGTTCAAACACTTACTTTAATCGTTTTATTTGCTTATAGTTTCTTTCACGACAAGTGGCAGTAAGCCGCGACATGACGCGCAAGCGTTCCTATACGCATTGACGTGTGTCAGAATGAAATAGCAATCTTCTTTATTTCATTCTAACACATGTCAATGCGTAGGAACGTTTGCGTATTATGTCAGCGGCTTACTGCCACTTATCGTGAAAGAAACTATAGTAACAGTTGCCGAACTATTTATTTATTTTTTTAACAATTAAATTATTTATCCTAGTTTGCTTTTGTTCAAAGATATCCTTATGTAAGTTTGTATTCATTACCTCATTGGTAAATACAAAAAAATTGAAAACAAAAGTTAAAAGGAAATAGGAAAGGAACATATTTGCAACAAACCAATCTTGTTGATTATCAACCTCTTATAATGTAGTTACTTCACATACTAATGATAGGACTTTTGACTCTTTATAAAAAAAATAAAGTATTGCAAATTCAGGAGCTTTCACTGCATAGATGTGTGCAATTACCTATGAAAATCTGCCGGTACAGGAGCGGTGACAAAGCTGGTCATCGGCTTCTTCCTTATGGCGTGGATCATCCTCGACAACTCACCGCTCTTCGAGATCAACTCGGACCGTGTGCAAGTGTGCATCTGGTGCTCGATCTCGTGCAACAGGTGTTCGAGTTGCTCAGTTTCCTGCGTGAGCGAGTCCTTCTGTCCCATCAGTGTGAGCAGTTTCGTCTTGAGCTGCGAGTCGAGACGCGCAATCATCAGCTCCACGGCATTCCTAATCTCACGGACCCGCTCGTCTTTTGCCGAACGTACCGACTCCACATTCCTCTCCTGAAATTTTTTAATTTAGCAAAAGTTGAAAATGCAATAATTGGTGCAAGTAAAGTTCTAATATTCATTAGAATTTAAAAACATATTTTTTACTTTATCATATATAGCAGGGGTAGCCAACACGGTCGATCGCGAAGCCAATTTTAGTCGATCGCTCGCGATGTCTTGACTTAAAGTGTGAAGGAGGGCTTAGTCACCTTTACATAGTAGCAAATAAGCCTGACTATAACCCTATTAAAAAAACGATTGTTAACTAATTTCCCAATATAGGTACTACTTTAACAGTGAAGAACCTTTGATTTTCTGCCTAATATATAACCCTATTGTTAGCGAATGTGGAAGATGAAAGATACTTTCAAATCAAGAATCAAGTTTCGATCCCACAGAACTGTCCGTTTACTGATAGCAGTTTTTTGCTTATCGCATTGTAACAATGCGTTACATGTTACTCATGTATTTACAAATAAGCGTGTTCATAATCTTCTATCACTGGCCCAATATCTGAATTAGTCCAACAAATAAAATAGCTTTGCTCTGAAAGCCAGTCTCCAGAACTATTGTCCTCAATGATAAACTCAGGTCTCAGTAACTCATTCAAAATTTCATTCAACAATTCATAATTTGCCGAAATTCAAAGGTGTTACTCATTCAACAATAATCAAGTTGCCAACATGTATTTATTTTCCTTTTGCGTTCAAAACACAAAAATTTTTAACTCAAACATAGTCAAATAATTACAATAAGCAAACTACCTTTCAGCTAGCATGTAAAGCTATAACCTGTCAATCCAACAAAATAAACAAATATTCGCAAGGGGTCATCCTTTCAGCTCTTGAACACAAACAAATAAGCAAAGGACTAATCATTCAGTTTAACGAGATAAACAAATATTAGCAAAGGGCCGACCTTTCATCTCCAAAAATATAAACAAATATCAAATTGGTAACTTCATCTCGACACGATAAACAAATATTAGCAAAGGGCTCATCTTTCATGTCAAAAATTAAACAAGTATTATCAAACGGACAACTATTCATCTCAAGAAGATAAACAAATATTAGCAAAGGGCTAACCTTTCAGCTCAAAACCATTCAGATATTAGCAAAGGGTTAACCTTTCAGCTCAACAAAATAAATCACCTACCACGCCAGTAAAGGGCTGACACAAATATATATTCGCAAAAAGCTAACCTTTCAACTCAACAAAATAAATAAATTTTAGAAAAGGGCTAACCTTTAAACCAAACAAAATAAATTAACATTTGAGTAAAGAGGTGACCTTCAGCTCGACAAGATAAACAAATATTCACAAAGGACTATCCCTTCAACTCAACAAGAAAAAAATATTAGCAGAGGGCTATCCTTTCAGCTGAAGCCCCAATCAATTATGTTAAGATTACTTGTAGATAAACAACGTAGGTAGATAAACGAGTTGAACTCCCACGATCTCATAATAGATTAACAAAAGTCTAAAATTTTCAGAAAACAAGTCCAAAAATCTTCCATGTTAATTTTTCTGGCAAAAAAAGTGTCGCGAAATCTTAAAATCAAATTTTCAGCAATACTGGGCATTTTTATAATGAATTCTGCAAATATGAAAAGTTGAGTCAAAAAATTTATTTTCTTTATGCCTTTATATCGAAAACTTAATAGTAATAAGTTATATAAAAAATAAAAAAGAATTGTTTTTAACATATATTTTGCGTATCTACTACCCATAGCTCGCGGGAGTGCTACGCCTATGACAATATGTCGATCGCGGCATATTTTAAAGATAAAAGGTAGACCTTAAGTAGACAAAAGTTGGCCACCCCTGATATATATAGTATGATAAAGTATTGTAATCGTGCCAAAAAAGTTTTTGAGATTTTAGCGGAAATATGCCTTTTTTGGGTCCCCTGAACATTTTTGACCATGTACAAAAAAATGTCTGTGTGTGTGTGTGTGTGTGTGTGTGTGTGTGTGTATGTGTGCGTGTATGTGTGCGTGTATGTGTGTGTGTATGTGTGCGTGTATGTGTGCGTGTATGTGTGTGTGTGTGTGTGTGTGTGTGTGTGTGTGAGTGTGTGTGTGTATGTGTGTGTGTATGTGTGTGTACCCGTTTTTTTTTGGCGATGATTCCAGAGAAACTACTAAAGGTATTGGAACGAAACTTCATATTTAGAAGTTTCATGACTAAACTTAGAGCTGAAAAGCATTTTGTTCAAAGGGTCCAAAGGAACTGGTAGTTTACTCTTAGCATTTTTCAAGGATTTTGCAAATGAGCTGCCATTTCTGTCATTTCGTCAAAATAGTTAAGGTAAGGAAGTTAAGTAGAGGAAATTCTGAATAATTAATGTCTATGACACCTTTTGGTAAAATTAATAGTTTAGCGGCAAGAGCAAATTCTATTTGGTCGAGATCGATCGTGTCTGCATTAATATAAAACTAGTTAGCCAGGATTTGACAGATATTTTCATTCTAATGACAATAGTAGTGTCAAACGCTGATGTTTTGATATTATCAACTGTCAATAGTATCAAAATCTATCAAATCCTGGCCAACTAGTTTTATTTTAATGCACACACGACTGATTTCGATCAAATAGAATCTCATGCAGCTAAAGTATTAATTTTAATAATAATAATAATAATAAAGTTTATTGAAATCAAATAGATTCAAGTACATAAAATTCATAGCCGATAATGTAAAACAATATAATATTCAAAAACAGATATGTGGAAAAAAAATTTTGTGGTAACAAAAAATAAATTTCAGGTTCAGTCGTCCATCATGTACTCCTCTACAGAGTAGTACGCCTTGGTAGCTAGGGTCTTCCTCAGTTCTCTCGTGAAATTTCTTGCATTTAGAGCTTTCCAGTGAGGTGGTAGTTTGTTGTAGAAGATGAGGCCAGTATTTAAGGAATTTGTTGTTTTGAGACGGTTGTAAGGAACGGTAAGGTTATCATTGGTGCGCAAGTTGTGGTGCTGCACGTCTTGTCGAGTTTGATAGGACGCGATGTTGGTGTTTGTATGGATCAGTTGGGCGAGGATGTAAGCAGATGGGAGGGTAATTATTTTGTACTTAACAAACAGTGGTTTGTGGCGTGTGTTTGGGGAGGAAGATGATCCAAGGCTCGAACTGCTCTCTTTTGCAGGGTAAAAATTTTTATGCAGTGAGGCGAGCCACCTCAGATGGCGAGGCCGTATACCATCCTCGAGTGAAACAAGCTATGGTACGCTGTTAGGGCTGCTCCTGTGTCTATTATCTTCTCGATTTTTCGTACGGCATAAATGACCTTTGAAAGGCTCTTTTCGAGGTGTTCTATTTGTGGTAGCCATGTAAGTTTTGTGTCCACGTGTACTCCAAGAAATTTTGCTGATGTTTATCGCTGGATCTACTCGTCTTGACGCTGTGAAAGAGACTCTGATGATTTTTTCATGGTTTAGCTTTAGTTCGTTTGCAGTGAACCAACTAGTTGCCCTCTTCAAGCTAACTTCTGTCCGAGCTTTCATTTCGCACTGATCTTGCGCCTTGTTTATTATTGTTGTATCGTCTGCGTATAATGCTGTAAAGGACCCCATATAACTCGGCAAGTCATTCACAAACACTATAAAAAAGAGGGCCCCCAGAATCGATCCTTGGGCAACTCCACGACTAATGGACTTAACTTCGCTTTTATCGCCGGGTTGTACCACAAACTGGTGTCTGCTTTGTAGGTATGATCTTAATAGGTTTAAGCATGTTCCTCTGAAACCATAGTGTTCCATTTTGTCGATGAAAAGCTGGTGCGGCATACAGTCAAATGCCTTTGTTAGATCAATGAAGAGACATTCGCTATGGTTCTGGTCTTCCATTGCCTCTTGGATCTCTGTCAACACTGCACGGAGTGCATCCACTGTGCTTAGTCCTTTTCTGAAGCCAAATTGACTTGGGCTGAAATAATTTTGTTTTTGAAAAAAGTCCACTATCCTGTTCGCCATGGCCTCTTCAATGATTTTTGACAGGCAAGGAAGTATTGATATGGGTCGATAATTTCCCGGATCTCTCTGGTCTCCCTTCTTATAGATTGGTATTACCTTTCCAATTTTCAGGCTATTCGGGAAAACTCCACATACAAAACAAGCATTCACAATGTCTGACATGGGGCGCGATATTTGCTCAGCCACCTCCTTGATCATTGTCATGTTCAGGACGTAAGAATCAATTGTGTGTTTAGGTTTCAGTTTCTGTATGATCTGCTCAATTTCCGTTGGATTTGTTGGCCATAGGTATGCTGATTTTCCGCTGACTGGGATACGTTTGAAGGCTTCCTCCGGTGTTATGGGTTTTTCTGGTAGGTTTTTGGAGATATCTTCTGCGATGGTTGTGAAGTATTCGTTGAAGTTGTTACTTGATACTTTAGAGTTCTTATCTTTTTTCTTTGGTTAGCCTGTTTCTCTGTTAATGAGACCCCAAATAGCTCTCTGCTTGTTTGGGGCAGACTCAATATGGATCATATTATTTGCCTTTCTGTGCTCTTCCCTCTTACGGATGTAGATCTTTTTGAAATTTTCAGATAATCTTCATCTGAAGTACATTTGTAAGCGTCGTACATAAAATGCACAGTCTCCCTCATTTGTAGGATCTCTGGGTCACAGTATTCACGGGACTTCCTTGTTTGTTGTCTCATTATTGGGAATGCTGCGTCATAATAGCCCAGCAGGGTATTTAAGAAACAATCAAACGTAACATTTGGATCTGAAATGTCAGATATCTCGTTCCATCTTTCTCCTTTCAGCAAATTTTTGAAGATTTGTAGATTTGATTGGCATAGATTTCGCTTGAAAGTGTCTGTGGAAACTGGATGGGGCTCACAGTTGATCTCCGGTAGTTGGCCTTCGTGGTCAGACAGAGCTAATGGAAGATTGTATGCTTTGCTGTAAGATACATTTGTGAATATGTTGTCTATACATGACCTTGATGTAGCGGTTATGCGGGTATCCTCAAAAATTGTTTGACTTAGCATAAAGCTCTCAGCAAGCCGCACCACTCGATTCACATTATAGTCTTTGGTCGTAAAATTTAAATTAAAATCTCCCGCCAGTATGGTTTCCGTCTTTATGTTGTACTTGTCGTGAATCTTTATAAGGACCTTTTCCAGAGTTTCCACAAAGACATGTATGTTACCTTCTGGTGCTCTGTAAATTGCGATAATCACAATGTTCTGATCCGGGAAGAAAGCTCCTGCAAGTTCGCAATGTTTTTCTATGGAGTAAGCGTTTATATCTTCTATTTCTGTTGCCTGTATTTATATATTGTATAATAAAGTCATGTGCCTGGCCACATTAGATTTTTTTTATTAAGTAGTCAAAACAAAGACTGACATTATTGTACCTTAAGGGGAAGTTCTCATGTAGAGACCTAAAAAGTAGCTCAGCTTCGGAACGCTTTTCAAACAAATTGTAAGAGATCAATATTTTTACTTTTGCTATATATTTATTATACTTTAGAGTAAAAAAAAATGTGCCAGAAAAATCTATATGCAAGAAGTGGATACTGTTGTAGTATTAGCGCGGTACCGGCGCGGCGTGCTTCTCTCAACGACGTGCACGATAGCTCCTACAAAAATAACCAGATATCGAAGTTTCAAAAGCGATGTGAATCTAGATGAAATTAGTTGGAGGCTAAACCAACATTTAGTTAAAAAAGTTGAAAATTGACAAAATGGTTGCTGTTTGAATTTTAAGTTCAATTTCTACAGTTTTTTTTCGTTTTCAAATCGGTATAAATAATATAATTATTTAAAAGTTTGACTATATATGAGGTTCAGCCTGCAATAGAAAGTATTTTCTTTAAGGGAAAAAAAGAATAACTAGATCAGTTAAACGATTTAAAAGTAATCGCGCATGCCAGTTTTAAAGATCGTGTTTCAAGAAAAACGCGTTGGTTGTATCGGTGTTGTTAACTCTACACTAGAAGGTAGAAACATTATACTTTTTAAAACTCCTTTCTATAAGAATTCATTAAAATATAATAATTTACTCAACATAAGCACCTAGATATATTCGTCCTCCATACTGTATCCAAATTTCACATTCCTATTTTAAAGCGTCACCGATAATTATCATTTGAATAAAAACATCGATTCGTGCCGATTTAATTCAGAAAATTTCGACCGGAGAATACCATAGGCTATAAAACCGTAAAACTTGCGAGAATTAAAAAACAGATTCAGGGGATTATTTTATACACTTCAAGGTTTCAAAATATGAAAGATAAAAATTTTGATTTTTCAACCGAGAACCCCCCATTAGAAAAATATTTTGTGAAAATCACTACATGCAAAATTTATTAAGTTAAGGACCGATCTTACAAAGCACGTTATACCATGGTATAACTAAATGTTGGTATAAATACCAGTATAAGTTGTTATTACTATGACAACACAAATATTTTAGCCAATGGGAGGCGGAATAGCACAATTTATACTGGGAATAACTATTCCACTACTTAGGCCCGTTATTACGACCTACTGGCATCTCCTTGGCAATTTTAACCTCCTGGCATCTCTAAAATTCGCTCCTACCAACAAAGTTATCCTGTCGCTAAGGCTATTCCCTTGGCAGTTGTGAGGATAACAGGCACCGCAGGAAAAAGTTGCTGTTAAGTACAAAACCTGCTGGTAATTTGCTGTCAGTGTCAATTTTGCTGTCAGTTGTACAGAAAGTGATAATACTGTATTGGTCATTCAAAGTGATTTTTGTTAATTTTTGATAAAAAACAGTATTATTTTTAAAAAATTGTGTATTATTTTTCAACATGTGATAAAGAAATGGTTATGGACGAAATAAAAATTCTTTTTCCCATACGTTGTGAAAAGATGTTGGACCTAGAATTAATCATGCAGATAGGCATTTTGAATTTGTTAAAAGATTTCGTTTATCATAGGAATTCTTTAACTATTTTCTAGCTAAAATTGACCAACTAATAAACCCTTTGAGTCAGAGGTAAACTTGTATAGTTAAATATTTCATTATTGCAAGATACTTACAGCAATTCATATATGGTTTTTGCCGATTTTTTCGGGATCTGCCAATAGTCAGTATCACTTGTAATTAAAATAGTAAAAAAATAGTATTTGACTCTAAAATTCAAAATTCAAGAAACACGTCAATACAACGAAAGTAAACATGAAGAAGAGAGCATCGCACTTCAGAACTCTAACATACAAAAACCACGTAATCAGTGCGAAGACAGCAACCCACATAGATTAAACCATCGCAGATCTATGATCGAATACGGAGCAAAACTATGCAGTAATCGGCGCAGATCAACCACAGAATCACTTATGATAGCTGAAAGAATAGCTTTTAGATGATCCATCACAAGAATTAGACATCCAAACAACCCCCTTCATAGCCCTCCTAATGTCCTACTGTACGAAAAATCCGGAATAACACCCCTCCTTAGAAAATCGTTTCCAGATTTCCTAACAATAAATGAAATATAATATCTTATGTAATAATAAACTTAATGTATAGAGCTAGATGTTGGAATAAAATATATAAATGATATGAGAAAAAAATCAACTGGTAATAACTTATTTTCCATCCGTTTTTGTACTCACATTAGGATTCAGTGTCCAGGTAACACACAACATATCTTAATATCTTCACATGACATGTGATAAAATTATCGATGAAAGATGGCAATGATAGCATATGACAAGGAATAGTGGTATATTTTTCAGAATTATTACTGTAATACGATGGCTGTAAATAAAAAAAAAACTTGCATTTAAGTTTAGCTAATTCCAGAGCAACTAACTTTGTATATTCTATATAATACTCTATCAGTAATAATTCCTTTTATGGATTTCAGCTTGTGCTGCAAATCTCGCCTCCACTTCCTCGTTTAATTTATCCATCAATTTAATCTGCTTATTAATAAGTTGTTCATATAAAGCATAATTGTTTATTGCTAGTAACTACAAATAATTTAACATCTCCATTTCTTCTTTTTTAAATTTTGCAAACAAAATTGTCATATATGTCACAAATCTGTCATATGTTTTAGAGCAAATAAATGACATTAGGTCATTCGACACTTTCAAGTTTGCCATTTTTCGAAAAAATCCCTATGCATGTCATATTGCCAGGGGAATAAGCTAACCTTTGGTTTAATGCGATGGTAGTAACCACAATCCTGATATCCCCTTGGCAGGTCGTATTTCCTTGGCATCTAAACCGGATGATAACAGGGAGTTGGTAGGAGCGGGCCTTATACGTACACTTGTAAGATCGACCCTTAGACAGCCCAAAAAAAAATCTGATGTGGCCAGGCACATGACTTTATCATACTATACAGCAGTGAACGCTGATGACCTGACAATACTGTCAATAGAATCAAAATAACTGTCAAATCCTGACAAACTAGTTGCAATGCAGATACAAGCGATCTCGATCAAATAGAATGTTTGAGTGTAGTCGGGTTAGCGCTGGTTTGGATAAAAACTGCTAATACTTCACTATATTATTTATTGTATATATTATACATAATGCACAGGGCGCTGAGCGACTAATAGGGTCAACTGCTATGCATGACTTTCAGAGAAAAGTTTTCTCAGGCATCTAAACTATTAATTTTACGAAAAAAATGTCAGACAAACCATACAAAATTTCCTCTAGTTTAATTTATTATTTAACTATTTAGACGAAATTACAGAAATGACCTCATTTGCCAAATCGTTGAAAAATGCTAAGAGTAAACCGCCAGTTCATTTGGGCCCTTTTGAGCAAAACTTCTTTCAGCTCTAAGTTTAGTCATGAAACTTCTAAATGTGAAGTTTCGTCCCGATGCCTTTAATAGTTTACATACGAGATGGATTGCAATAAATCATGAAGATAACATGAGAAACCATGGGAATACAAATATTTCCAATCTGCAACTGCTTGCAGTGTTGTATTTGTTAAATTTATTCTCAGAAAAATAAATCTAAAAACCTGTCCCGCAATAATTCTTTAATTATTTAAAACAAAATTATAATATGGTATAGTTTTTAGCTACTAATTAATGTAGATTAAGTTGTTTTGGTTTTAATTCATGAGTTTATAACAGAAAATAATAAAATTTGAGTTATTAAAACAAAAAGTAAAATAACACTTCAAACAAAATTTCACAACTCAATTAAGGGTTCGATATTAGGGGCAGTTTGTTGAACTTCATTATAATATGTTTTATGTGTAGCCCAGCCTATAATAGAAATAAAATAAAATAATTTTATATACATTTTGGTTTTTCAAATATACAATAATAGTAAAACTTAAAACCTTCAAAATGACAAATGTTGAGGCGAGTCACTTGCCTTGTTACAAAATAACATTTTAATTTGCAAACTTTGAAACAAAAACAAGTCACTTTTTTAAGAGAAATTTACTCACAACTTCTTGTACAATACTGATCAATTCCATCAGCCTCCTGCGTAACTGCGCCACCTCGTCCTTGATCTGCGTCACATGCTGCTCGTAGACCTCCTCCAGAGGCTTAAAGGTGTGACCGGAGTGAGTCCCGCCCCACAGGGCACACTGGTGACATATACAGCATCGGCATGTCCAACAGTAGACCGAGAGCTTTTCAAAATGTGTCATACATCTAAAAATGAAACAGATAAATCAAGATTAATGTAAAATACTTAAAGTATAGTCAAACTTCTCCAACTCGAATTATTCCATAACTCGAATACTATTTTGCGAACAAAAGGTTTACAATTTTTATACAGATTTTTATCTGTTTAAGTCGAATATCTATTTCTCAAATTTTCCTCTGAACCGAACTAATTTTTTATGCGTAGCCAAACCTCAAATATTTCGGGGAATTCCTCTATTTCCACTATTTCTTGTCGATTGCTGATGGAATTGCAGTTTCTTGACACGTGTGTGTGCAGTTACGGTGGATTTGTGATAACAGTAAAAATTAGTGGAGCAATTTGGAATCCCCTTTACACATTGTCGACAATTTTGAAAAACTTGGACAAACTTTTAGAAAAAACAAGGTGATCATTTGTTTAACTAAACAAAAAATCCAAAACGATAAATAATTACATTTTTAAACAAGATGGATGGGAGTTTTCAACATGAGTGGTACCAAACAGTTGAAATTGCTTATTATTGGCAAGTCGAAAAATCCCCGTAGTTTTAAGGGCTTGGATGACCAGTAAAATTTATGAAAAGTGGTTATTAAAGCGTAACTTCGTGGCCCAGAAGAGAAAAATTTTAGTGTTTGTTGACAACTGTCCCGCACACCCCAAAACTGTACAAGCAAAACTAAAAAATATTAGGCTGGAAATGTTTCTTCCTAATCTAACCTCTATCCTGCAACCAATGGACAAAAAAAAAATATTAAAATTTTTGGGCACTATTACAGAAAAAGAATTATTGTAAAAGTTTTCGACCATCTAATAAAAAAAACAAATTTTTGTGTATTATTCTGTAATTCTACTTTTCCTGAACTCCATTTTTATTTTATCATACGCAGTATGATAAAGTATTGTAATCTAGTTCTACTAGTTTTATTTTAATGCAGACATAGCCGATCTCGATCAAATAGAATCTCATGCAGCTAAACTAATATTTTTATATATAGTATGATAAAGTCATGTGCCTGGCCACATCAGATTTTTATTTTGTGCCCTTGGAGATTCGAGTATTACTTACTTGCACAAATAAAAATTTCGTAATTTAAATTTCAACTTAAATACATAGGTGATTTCTTGGAAGAAGCACATGATATCAAACATTTTAACAATAATAACGATATGTTCGTACAATAATTTTAGCGATATTATTATTATTTCTCTGGTCGATCCAATTTTTAATAACTAGAAATGCCAATTTCAGCATTGCAAACGCTGAACTACAAGATTAAGTACCTACCTTACGAAATAGAACTTTTATTTTCACTTGTATATAGCAAATGATTAAGAAAAATTAAATTTGGAAAAATTTGATAGAATCAGAATTTAGCATTCAAGAATGTTTGTTATTTATTGCATTTCCTACTTAAGTTATGATTACTAGTTTATGGTTTCTGATTGATTTTCACTGTTTTAGGGTCTACTGGATTTTTACTCGAATGAAGCAACATGAAAATGATTGCAAAGATAGTAACAAAGATAAAAAAGAAAAAACTGCTCTAACCCTCCACGCTTTAACAAACAAACATACATTTGACTTTCAAACAGTGAAGATTGTGAATAAAGAGGTAAACTATAGGAAGAGATGTATAAAGGAGATGATTTATATTTAAAAAAAAAACAGACAATACGTGTAACTTAAGAACAGATACCGATATTTTGAGCAACATTTATTCAAATGTGATTTCGCTTTTACCATCTTGATTTTATGTAATAGCTTTAGGCAACCCATCAGGCATCTATCTAATGTGGAATAGTTTTGGAACATATAACCTGACCGATTCGAAAATGTTGTCATTCTGTAATGTCCGTCGACCCAACAAATGTGTAGTTTGTTTTGTGTTATTTTAGATTTAAATCCTTCCGTCTGAGGTAGGTTATTTGTTGTTTTGTGTGATTTGGGCTAATTTGATTGTACTTTTGTAGCTATGATTAAGATTTTAAATAAATCGAAATGTCAGCAAGGATGAAATAGTTTTTATTGAATTCGACTGCTCCCAACTGCGTTTTCACACTGGCCGACACGACACCGGCACGACAACGACAACGATGTCGGTGGCCGCGTAATCTCATGTAAATCATGGGAATGCTTTCACACTCGCCGATATGTCGGTGTCGTGTCGTTACAGGTGACGACGTGTCGGTGAGCAGCAGTCACTCCACTCGTGTCGTCGACGGCTGTTGAGTTTTTAATTGACACTAAATAAAAATGGGTTTCAAATATGATATTGTTACATTAATTGAACTTGTCAACAAAATCGAAACCCTGTATTTGGGATAAAACGAATGACAATAATAGAAACAAAATTCTTCTGGAGAAAAGTTGGCAAGAAATATTTATATTTATAGAGGATGGATATAATGAAATAACCTTAATTTCCTATTTTTTTTTTAAATAAATAATATATCTTTAAAATTTTAAATAGTTTTCTTTATTTTTCAATTTTTCAATGCCAAAACCTTACCTTATTGTCACTGCTAGCATTTCTTCAGGTGGTATGCACATTCTAAATTGAGTATCTTGCTTCTTGATCTTATTAATTATATTCGATAATATGTATACTCTGTTCAGTGAAACTTTGCAGTGGTGGGCGGGATTTAGCAAGCCAGATTTACACTGGCCAGCACGGTGACTATATAGTACCACTTTGTAACTATCGTACAACAAATTTTTCTAATTACATTAATGTCATCGATTTAAAGGTTAAAAACGTTTAGTTTTGTGTATTGTAACTCAAGCAATTTTTAGAAAATCTGCTTTGCTTTTCTTTCATATAAATAGGCATTGCCATAATAAAAGAATTACGTTAAACAAATAAACATAACTTATTTACAGTAACTTGTAAATAATAACAATAAAAACAATAACAATAACACGGAGAAAAATGAATGTTAAAAATACAATAAATCCACCACTTAACAATCTGACATGATGTCAATTTCCTCATCAGATAAGCCTGTATTTACGGTAAATTTCATCTCAATTTCCTCTATGATGTCAACATGTCAACATGTCTAAGCGATACATGTTGCCTTCCTCGCTGACAACATGTCTAAGACATGCTGCCCATTTAGCTGGAGTGACTTGTTGGAGTGCCTCATGTAAAAGTTTCTTCACGTCAGCCAATTTAAATGAGACACTTGAGACCATACCAGCTCGATGGGATTGAGCTGGCAATGGTACGGGGGCAATCGTAAAACTGTCCTACCGGTAGCCTCCACCATGGCATCGACGCCATATGGCACAGGATTATCTCTACTGTAGTTTTTTGCCAATTCCAACAGCTGTACTTTCAAAATGGGCTCATCAATCTGCACTCCTTTTTCTCGAAGCCAATCTGCTATCAGCTCTTTTCGCCACGCTGTTGTGGGCGTTTTCTCACGCTTAACCAAATGGTATGGCGCGTTGTCCATAACAATAACGGCATTGGGTTCCAACAATGGCAGAATATGTTGAATCCATTGCTGAAAGACATCTCCGTTCATTTCTTCGTGATAGTCACACGTTTTTTTGGATTCAAATAACAATAGCCCACCTTCCACAAAACCAAATTCGTTACCTATATGAAGAACAATTAACCGTTTTCGTTTTCCAGAAGGGTTTTTTAGACCAACCGTTAGACCGTCAATGAAGGCTTGTCGTGCTGTAAGAATGGTTTGGTCTTTCCATACTTTGGCGCATGTATGGCCGGCATTACCCAGGTCTCGTCTGTATGGTATATGGGTCGTCCCTCCTGCCTAAATTGACGAATGCTGGTTAAATATTTTCGTCGCCATAGGACTATTTCGGACGGTCTACTAATAGCATATTTCTCCCTCTTTTTTCATATTTGAAGCCTAATTTGTGCAACATTTGCCATAAGGTAGTCCTCTCCATGGATGGCAGTGCTTCGTTTTGTCCTACAGCTACCATTAATTTATTTAACGTTGGTGGCTCATTTTGGAAATAAAATTGATGCACAATCCGTCGTAGTAAGCTTTTATGTGCATCATCCAACTTTTCGTGGATCTGAGGGCGCGGCCTTTTTCTCGATGGAGACGATAAAATTCCTGCTCTTTCCTGTTCTCTCACAATTGTCCAAACAGTTCGTTTTGAAATACCGATTTCAGAAGCGGTTAATTTAACACGCTGTGTCTTTGATTCATCCTCATTATGGTGAGAAAAAATGTTGTACACAAGCGTCTTTTCCCCTCGACTAAGCGGTTTGCCCTGACGATGTTTGTATATATTATTAACATTTTCCGAAGGCGCTGGACCTGCGGCAGCTTCACCAATAAACTTATCACCACCAACAACCAACCACTTGGTTGCGGATATCATTTCGCTGTTCATCCAGTTCAGCCATGTTAACGAAAAATCAAACACACGTCAAATTATGACAATTTTATTTGCGCTAGTGTAAACCTGCCTGCCGTTTGCACCAATCAACGGCGTGAATTTTGATCCCTATCCAGGCTAATACTGCAAAGTTTCAGCGAACAGAGTATAGTCAAATGTATTTTTGCTCATACAAAAATAGTTAAAAAACGTGTTTGGGTCCTTAGACAACTTCTCAAACAGAGTATAGTAAGTACCCTCTAAATATCTCACTTTTACAATCGGATGTACCCATAACATCCTTTGCTTATTTTTCTTTTTGCGCCTTAAATATAATAAATAAAGCAAATACAATTTGTTAAATCCCGCAATGACATTTTCTCGAACACCACACGACAACTAATCGTGCCGTGATCGTTGCAATGTGTAAACATACTGCCAATATCGTGCCGATATCGGTGCTGTGCTGATGTCGTGTCGGTGTCGGTGTCGGTAAATGTGAAAACGCCCAATCACGTAAATCACCCAATAACACGTAAATAACATAAGCTTAAAGAAGCTGGATGGCTAAATATGTCAAATAGACGGTTCTTAAACTCTGCATCATTGTTGCATTGTTTCATAGAGTAATAAAACATAAGTCACCCACCTATTTATTCCAAAAGATCTCTCAATTTACAATACAGGGGTGGACTCACAGCATGTGACATCAGTCAAAATGCTACTTTAGTCCCGGTTCGTCTTTTGTTTTTCTTTGTTCTTGTTTTGTTTTGCACGTGATAGATGGAATAGAGAGAATTAAGCTAAGACAATTAGGTTAAGTTGAGCAGGCAACACTTTTGTGTTGACCTGGACTTCGCCTACTCCATTGTATTTTGTAGCTAACATTATTGTTTTTGTTTTTGGAGAAATAAAGACATTTATTATTATTATTATTATTAAATGTCATTTGGACGGTGTACCCAGTGTCAACAGTGTACAATATCCGACGCAACTTTAATCGACATATCTGTTAGTCTAGTTCTACTAGTTTTATTTTAATGCAGACATAGCCGATCTCGATCAAATAGAATCTCATGCAGCTAAACTATTAATTTTATATATATAGTATGATAAAGTCATGTGCCTGGCCACATCAGATTTTTTCTTCTTGAGTTGTCAACACTCATTGGAAAAGACACTTTGCAATCTGAAGTACGAATTCTCCAATTTACTTCGAGAGCTTAATAGCAAATTCTGAAAATACAGAGGAAATAAGTGCTAGTCTCAATTCGGAATTTCTCTGATTCTACAGAAAAAAGCATACCAGAATCAATTTTTACTTGTTTGATTTTCATCATTATTGGACAGGATAGATAGTCTTAGCTTAGATTATTATTTTTGACAAATTAAGTACTTGGAAAAATGTGGTATGATAAGATATCAGGTCAAACTTGATTTGTACAGTCGATGAACCCAATTATTCTAGAAACAGCAAAAAAAAATTCTGTTTGTCCTTGAATTAGTTATAATGTCTTTTAGTGTAATCAGGAAAACAAAATGTTGAGTGCGTTAAAAAAAAAACTGTAGATTGTTTCATAAAAAACTATAATTATATATTGTTTTCCAATAATTGTTGGAGACATTATTTATTTAAACGCTTATTGAATAACGCAATAAGGACTATTTGTATAACTCAAAATTTCTAAAACCTAAATATTTTTAACACTGTACCTACGTAGCTCAAATGTTTTTTGTAGGATTTTAGAGATCTAATAGCACTGAAGTATGTACTTGTATAACTAGTAATTTTTTATGAATAATGCTCTGTTATAAACAACTTACTTGTCTCGGTCACTTTCTTCGCCTCTTCCGCCAGCGTGGTTGACTGCTTGCAGCGTATCAAGCTGCTGGGTGACCTCCTCGACCCATCGGCAATTCACCAGTTCGTGAAGATGCAAGGAGGCTCTGCAGTGTGGACACTGCGACCGTTGTTCTGTCAACCATCTTCGGATACAGACATAGCAGCACAGTTTGGAGCAATGCGGACATAGGTGGGCGTCTCGCAGTTTTTCCATGCATATGAAGCATCGGAATACTTCCGCCAAGGTCTACGACAAAAATTTAAAAACTGGATTGGTGCTTTTTTTAGCTAAATAACATAGATACCTAGTCAAGGCAATTTGTTATATTACAATAATTGTTGTTCGATAGGAGTTTGCGTTAAATATGCGTAGTTCATCATGGATTAGTCAATACCCTGGACAATAATATCAAAAAACTAAAATAGTGGGATTTTCTAAGATTTAAAAGAGATAGAATGTTGAATATTGTTGTAGAAAAGCACTAACGGTTTCCAGTACTAAGTTCCAAGGATATTATGTGGAAAGCGAAGAACAAACGTTTGTTTTCGTAATTATGAAATAAATAATTGTTTTTTGATTATTGAAAATTTGACTTTGATTGGAAACTTACGGATTCCGAGGCATTACTCCAGCAGTCCATTCTCGGTCTCAATGTAACTTTTTGAAAATTTTATTCCAAAGAAATACTTTAAATTTTGACATATTTAATTCATTCATTTATTTCTCACTGTCAATCTGCAGCAACGATCTCAGTTATCTACGAAATATATTAGAAACGTACAGATGTATCGAGAACAAAGAATTTTGCAAATTTATTGGGCCCCATCGGTGTGTATAAAATTTTGCATTGTTGTGATAAAAAGGTTACTAACCTCAACGCTGTGGTCGTCATTCTTGGTACTTGTCTTACTTCTCGAGGACATTATTAGCGGAGAGACATCACAGGAGCGCAAAACCCGAAAATTAAAAACACGTCTCCGTTTGCGAATTTCAAAATGCGAATTTTCTCAGCCTCTTTTGGAACAACCTGTCAACCGAACGAACAAAAAAGGGAAACTAGGCGCCCGCGTATTTCAAAATTGTTTACGTCCGCTGCTCTCTGATGCTTGCGTGATCCGCAAGAATCGATACTCAATTCTACCCATCTCATTTACATAATTACTTACGTTGTCACAGTCATAATTTATTATATCCCGTATATTTGGTTGCGTTCTATAATTTACAATCCCATTTTTATTGCGACTATTTAATTTTTTATGTAGGTTTATTATGATTGATTGCTGGTGGTAAGGATTTCTGTATTACCGATAGTTCGAAGGTGGTTCGAATTTGAATAAAAGTTGAATTATGGCCATTATGACATTTACGGCATTTACTTTACATCATACAATCTTACATAAAGTTTCTTTTATGGTAAAAAATCTTAACATAAAATTTCTACTGCTCTTACCGGCCAACGTGCAATAAGTAAATTTATTTTTTAATGTTATATCCCACAAACTTTACATTTTTTTAGTTGTTTTTATTAACAATTCTAACTCTTTGTAGAAGATATAGAGACATTCAAATAATTTTTAAATAAAAAAAAAACTATCCCTAAAGATCCCTAAATTAAAGTTCGATATCCTGGTTGGCACTGCGATATATCAGTGGGCAGTGGCCATTGTGGCCAATGTTAATTAAGGCTGGTTAACACTAAGGCCCTTCGTACACGGTGAAACCTTTTGTAGTCGTGTGGCAGACTCAAGTATCTCGCGACTCGGGTAGCCGACAGACCAAATTTCCTAGGATAGGTTTAATTGCACATGTGGCGACTCAAGTCTCTCTCGACGCGACGTTTTGGTGTGACAATTTTACTGCCAACAATTTCAGCTTGTATTGTATCGATGTTTGGCCGAGCTTGAATCGTCAACTAATTTCAAATTAAAATCTAAAGTCCGGGCCAGTGCCACAACATAACGCATTAACTGGCCAATCAGAAACGCTGAAAAAGATGACGCGTTAGTTAACGCATAAAGGCGTTAGACGTTAGGCGTTAGTGCAGGGCATAACCAAAACAAATGTGATGTATCATTCGAATCAAAAAGCAAAAGTACCTACATTCGAGAATATCAATATTAAATATGGCTTGTTGTTTTCCGTAAAAGATTAAAAGAATCCACAACAGGTATTAGATTTTTGTCATATTTTTTTTTATTTGGACATTTATAGCTATTTGACCAACAAAAAAAATTCAAATGAAAGGTGGAAACCCCAAGGTCCCGGCTAGGATACGAGCAGCGGGCGGCGAGCGGCGAGCAGCAGATTGGTGCCGCTAATGATATATGTTTACATTCTTTCAAAGCCATATCTTGGCAAAGCGGCTACGATACGGTAAGCGGCAGAGCGGCACCGTGAGCGGCACCACCCTCCCGCTTACTAGTGCCGCTCACCGCAGAATTATACAGGGTTAGCAAAATTTACCGGAACACCTAAATAATTCTCCAACCTTACAAAAATTAAAAAAATTATTCAAACAAAAGTTTTTTGGCTTTAAGCAGGCTATCGTTTAAATATAATATCTTGAATATACAGGTTGCTAATTTTATTATAGAAATTTGGTACCCTCTCCTTTGTGTAATCATGCCAAAAAAATTTTTGAACATTTTTGACCAAGGTACAAAAAAATGTCTGTGTGTGTGTGTGTGTGTGTGTGTGTGTGTGTGTGTGTGTGTGTGTGTGTGTGTGTGTGTGTGTGTGTGTGTGTGTGTGTGTGTGTGTGTGTGTGTGTGTGTGTGTGTGTGTGTGTGTGTGTGTGTGTGTGTGTGTGTGTGTGTGTGTGTGTGTGTGTGTGTGTGTGTGTGTGTGTGTGTGTGTGTGTGTGTGTGTGTGTGTGTGTGTGTGTGTGTGTGTGTGTGTGTGTGTGTGTGTGTGTGTGTGTGTGTGTGTGTGTGTGTGTGTGTGTGTGTGTGTGTGTGTGTGTGTGTGTGTGTGTGTGTGTGTGTGTGTGTGTGTGTGTGTGTGTGTGTGTGTGTGTGTGTGTGTGTGTGTGTGTGTGTGTGTGTGTGTGTGTGTGTGTGTGTGTGTGTGTGTGTGTGTGTGTGTGTGTGTGTGTGTGTGTGTGTGTGTGTGTGTGTGTGTGTGTGTGTGTGTGTGTGTGTGTGTGTGTGTGTGTGTGTGTGTGTGTGTGTGTGTGTGTGTGTGTGTGTGTGTGTGTGTGTGTGTGTGTGTGTGTGTGTGTGTGTGTGTGTGTGTGTGTGTGTGTGTGTGTGTGTGTGTGTGTGTGTGTGTGTGTGTGTGTGTGTGTGTGTGTGTGTGTGTGTGTGTGTGTGTGTGTGTGTGTGTGTGTGTGTGTGTGTGTGTGTGTGTGTGTGTGTGTGTGTGTGTGTGTGTGTGTGTGTGTGTGTGTGTGTGTGTGTGTGTGTGTGTGTGTGTGTGTGTGTGTGTGTGTGTGTGTGTGTGTGTGTGTGTGTGTGTGTGTGTGTGTGTGTGTGTGTGTGTGTGTGTGTGTGTGTGTGTGTGTGTGTGTGTGTGTGTGTGTGTGTGTGTGTGTGTGTGTGTGTGTGTGTGTGTGTGTGTGTGTGTGTGTGTGTGTGTGTGTGGTGTGTGTGTGTGTGTGTGTGTGTGTGTGTGTGTGTGTGTGTGTGTGTGTGTGTGTGTGTGTGTGTGTGTGTGTGTGTGTGTGTGTGTGTGTGTGTGTGTGTGTGTGTGTGTGTGTGTGTGTGTGTGTGTGTGTGTGTGTGTGTGTGTGTTGTGTGTGTGTGTGTGTGTGTGTGTGTGTGTGTGTGTGTGTGTGTGTGTGTGTGTGTGTGTGTGTGTGTGTGTGTGTGTGTGTGTGTGTGTGTGTGTGTGTGTGTGTGTGTGTGTGTGTGTGTGTGTGTGTGTGTGTGTGTGTGTGTGTGTGTGTGTGTGTGTGTGTGTGTGTGTGTGTGTGTGTGTGTGTGTGTGTGTGTGTGTGTGTGTGTGTGTGTGTGTGTGTGTGTGTGTGTGTGTGTGTGTGTGTGTGTGTGTGTGTGTGTGTGTGTGTGTGTGTGTGTGTGTGTGTGTGTGTGTGTGTGTGTGTGTGTGTGTGTGTGTGTGTGTGTGTGTGTGTGTGTGTGTGTGTGTGTGTGTGTGTGTGTGTGTGTGTGTGTGTGTGTGTGTGTGTGTGTGTGTGTGTGTGTGTGTGTGTGTGTGTGTGTGTGTGTGTGTGTGTGTGTGTGTGTGTGTGTGTGTGTGTGTGTGTGTGTGTGTGTGTGTGTGTGTGTGTGTGTGTGTGTGTGTGTGTGTGTGTGTGTGTGTGTGTGTGTGTGTGTGTGTGTGTGTGTGTGTGTGTGTGTGTGTGTGTGTGTGTGTGTGTGTGTGTGTGTGTGTGTGTGTGTGTGTGTGTGTGTGTGTGTGTGTGTGTGTGTGTGTGTGTGTGTGTGTGTGTGTGTGTGTGTGTGTGTGTGTGTGTGTGTGTGTGTGTGTGTGTGTGTGTGTGTGTGTGTGTGTGTGTGTGTGTGTGTGTGTGTGTGTGTGTGTGTGTGTGTGTGTGTGTGTGTGTGTGTGTGTGTGTGTGTGTGTGTGTGTGTGTGTGTGTGTGTGTGTGTGTGTGTGTGTGTGTGTGTGTGTGTGTGTGTGTGTGTGTGTGTGTGTGTGTGTGTGTGTGTGTGTGTGTGTGTGTGTGTGTGTGTGTGTGTGTGTGTGTGTGTGTGTGTGTGTGTGTGTGTGTGTGTGTGTGTGTGTGTGTGTGTGTGTGTGTGTGTGTGTGTGTGTGTGTGTGTGTGTGTGTGTGTGTGTGTGTGTGTGTGTGTGTGTGTGTGTGTGTGTGTGTGTGTGTGTGTGTGTGTGTGTGTGTGTGTGTGTGTGTGTGTGTGTGTGTGTGTGTGTGTGTGTGTGTGTGTGTGTGTGTGTGTGTGTGTGTGTGTGTGTGTGTGTGTGTGTGTGTGTGTGTGTGTGTGTGTGTGTGTGTGTGTGTGTGTGTGTGTGTGTGTGTGTGTGTGTGTGTGTGTGTGTGTGTGTGTGTGTGTGTGTGTGTGTGTGTGTGTGTGTGTGTGTGTGTGTGTGTGTGTGTGTGTGTGTGTGTGTGTGTGTGTGTGTGTGTGTGTGTGTGTGTGTGTGTGTGTGTGTGTGTGTGTGTGTGTGTGTGTGTGTGTGTGTGTGTGTGTGTGTGTGTGTGTGTGTGTGTGTGTGTGTGTGTGTGTGTGTGTGTGTGTGTGTGTGTGTGTGTGTGTGTGTGTGTGTGTGTGTGTGTGTGTGTGTGTGTGTGTGTGTGTGTGTGTGTGTGTGTGTGTGTGTGTGTGTGTGTGTGTGTGTGTGTGTGTGTGTGTGTGTGTGTGTGTGTGTGTGTGTGTGTGTGTGTGTGTGTGTGTGTGTGTGTGTGTGTGTGTGTGTGTGTGTGTGTGTGTGTGTGTGTGTGTGTGTGTGTGTGTGTGTGTGTGTGTGTGTGTGTGTGTGTGTGTGTGTGTGTGTGTGTGTGTGTGTGTGTGTGTGTGTGTGTGTGTGTGTGTGTGTGTGTGTGTGTGTGTGTGTGTGTGTGTGTGTGTGTGTGTGTGTGTGTGTGTGTGTGTGTGTGTGTGTGTGTGTGTGTGTGTGTGTGTGTGTGTGTGTGTGTGTGTGTGTGTGTGTGTGTGTGTGTGTGTGTGTGTGTGTGTGTGTGTGTGTGTGTGTGTGTGTGTGTGTGTGTGTGTGTGTGTGTGTGTGTGTGTGTGTGTGTGTGTGTGTGTGTGTGTGTGTGTGTGTGTGTGTGTGTGTGTGTGTGTGTGTGTGTGTGTGTGTGTGTGTGTGTGTGTGTGTGTGTGTGTGTGTGTGTGTGTGTGTGTGTGTGTGTGTGTGTGTGTGTGTGTGTGTGTGTGTGGGTGTGTGTGTGTGTG